>JAGFNQ010010151.1:0-140149 GCA_024364735.1 Boesenbergia rotunda
AAAGGTTTTCGCAGGGCTGAAACTGATGTTTCCAGGCGTGCCAGTCGACTGGTGCAGATACCAGTCGACTACCAAATCGAACAGAACCTTCTGTTCAATATGGCAGTCGACTGCCAAGAAACCAGTCGACTGGCATATCGAACAGAACCTTCTGTTCGATGCACCAGTCGACTAGCCTTATAGCAGTCGACTAGTACCATTGAAAAGAAAATGTTGTAGGGCATATGGTTAGTGCTTCAGTTTTACAACTAAGAGGTCTAGGGTTCAAATCCTTGCAAAGCAAATAAAATGAAAGTTTTTTTTAAAAGGAAAAAAACTCAGAGCATGTTGAGGGAAGTCAAGTAGTTGTAACCTAAGGCTAAGAATAAGGTAAAGTTAAGGTTAAGTAAAAGTGACGTCCGCTTTAAGGGAGAGAAGTTAAGGCGGGTCGTCACACTAATGTACTATCATCTCACCTCCACCATCAAGTTTCAATTATTCTTTTTCCTATAACCATTCTAATTTATGCATAAAATTAAACGTGAATGACATGACATATATTAAAGAAAATAGCAAATGCATGTCCATGACCTTAATGCATGATTCAAACAAGTTAGAAGGCATTTTAATTAAGTTTTTAAAAATGTATCAAATTCTTAATTTAATACATGTCGTGTGAACCCGCGAATATGCCAACCCACTTTAACATATATAATTTTATCAAATTAATTATTGCATTTGGGTAAGATTTTATTTAATTGGAGTTTAAGTTATTTAAGAATTAATTGGAGTTGAATTAGTTAGAAATTAATTGAGATTGAATTAATTAGGAATTAATTAAAGTTAAATTAATTAAGGATTATTTGAATTAAAATTAATTAAAGATTAATTTAATTAAAATTAATTAAGGATTAATTTAATTAAAATTGAATTTGATTAAGATTTAATTAAATTAATTTAAGTTTGAATTAATTAAGATTTAATTGAATTAATTTAAGTTTGAATTAATTAAGATTTGAATAATTAAGGTTGAAATGATTAATTAATAGTTATGGATTTAAGTTTATAATTTTCATTATTTCGAAAATTTCTAACTCATCCACTATTTCTTCTCTATTTATCCTTTCAAGTTTTTCTAATAATTTTGATTTATTTGAATCTTTGTGAACTTTATGGACTATGGCCTTGATTTTAGAAAATTCCATATCCTCCTCAAAATTAGATCTTTCAATATCCTCAAAGTAGGTGGAATAAAATGGGTCACTAGTTAATTTTTCAGGATTATCCAAGAGAATAATTAAATTATTATCTAAAGGGACATCATCTTTACTATCCTTAGAATTATCCTTATTATCCTCAGAATTATCCTCATTATCCTTAAGATTTTCAAATTTGAGTTCATATTCATATAGAGAATTTTCAAATTTGAATTCATAATTATCTAAAGGATTTTTAGATTTTAATTTAGAATTATCAGAGTTAAAATTAAGATTAATTCCACAATTGTCAATAAGAATTTTAAAATTATCCTTAATCATTTCATATTTAGAATCAGAATTATCATCAAGAATTTTAAAATTATCTGATTTAATTTCAAGAGTAACAGTAGTACTATCAGATCTAATTTTAGAATTAATTTTGGTAATTTTACCAGATCTAATTTTAGAATTAATTTTAGTAATTTTTGAATTGACATTAAAAATTAAACAGTTAATTTCTGATATTTTAACATTATTTTTTTCTAATTGATCATTTAAGACATTAAGTTGCCTATTTACACAATTTAATTTTTAAGTAACATTATCTAAACAATTTACATAAGAAAGTGCAGAAGATTTAAAAATTTTCGGAACATAAATCTTACGTACCTTTGTCGGACACTTATTTTTGTAGTGTCCGTATTTCTCGCATTTGAAGCATCTAATGTGGTCCTTGTTCCTCCGGACTTCTAGCGCTGGTGTCTCCTTTGCCACCGGTGAGGAACGATTCTTACGAGTAGGACACTGGTTTTTATAGTGTCCTCTCTCTTTGCACGTGAAGCATATAATATGGAATTTAAAATTTATCATTTAAAATTAAATTATACCTGATTCACCCCTGGGCTCCCCCTCAACTCTTGGCGTCGTTGCTCCATCGGCGGTTAGTCCGGTGAAGAGCGGCCTGGCTCTGATACCACTTGTAGGACTGGTGCCATCGATAGGGGGTGAATATCGACCTTAAAAAACTTCATAAAAAACTCGTCGGTCGTTCTAGACTCAGAGCGTTAGTGCAGCGGAAAAGTAAAACAGAACGAATAAAACAAACAAACACAGCAGACACGCGAGATTTATTTACTTGGTTCCCGACCCCCCAGGGTCAGTACGTCCAAGGCCTATGTACTCGGTGTGAGTCCACTATTGGTCTCCTTTCCGAAATTTCCGGAGGTGGAGAAAACCCATCTTACAGTGCAGAAGTACAATCAAGAAGATAATAAATTGAATGCGGAATAATAAACCCAAACCGAACAAAACAAAGTTTGAAGCTCGACCGATCTGGACCTCCGAAGTGTCGCACACTTCCTCCTGGAGACTCCCGGTCGTATTGCCTCATCGTTAGCACATTATTGTCGGTCAGAATGATCAGAATTTCTCTAGAAAGTTGTGTCTGAAGCTGAGGGGTCGAAGCCCCTTTTATAGGCTTCATTCGGGCGCCTGATACGTTGAGGGCGCCCCTATAGACTTGGTCAAACTTTATCCCCGAGCCGAACTCATCGCGGCTGATAAAATCTCTGACTTGGGTGCCCTGGACCTCCCGGGTGCCTGAATGGAAGCTTATTTCTATTTCTAACTCGAAACAGCAAATACAGCTTTCAACTTAGGCGCCTGTATCATCCCGAGCGCCTGAATGAAAGCCTATTCTGCTTTCTTCACCAAGTACTGTTTTCCTTCATTGAGTTAGGCACCCCTATTGATGGGGGCGCCTGATTCCATGGGGGCGCCCCTATGGATGGAGGTGCCTGGCTTCCCAGCTTTCAGGCGTGTAGTGTGTTGTTTGCTTGCTTTGTCTTCCATTCTAGTACCTGCAAGATATACAAATACACAGCAAATATACACACAATATTAGCCTTAAGGACTTGGTTCTGACTTCGGATTTCCACGAAACCCTGGGTCGAACCGACGCAAGTTCCCACCCCCAAGAACGCGCCTTTCACCTACTCCTTTCAGGAGACGGTTGTCACCCAGTCCTTCAGGAGGACTTTTGCTTAGCCTCTGATACTCTCGGATCTCAAGACGTTCGAACCCTGACCCGTCTCTACTTCTGTCCTTAGTCATCGCTCAACTAAGTTGCTTAGTCCCTTGGACCAAGACTTCGTGCCCAAACCCTAAGTCCAGGACTTCGGTGCCCAACCCTCGGCCAGGTCTTCGCGCCCAATTCCTCGAACTAGGTCTTCGGTGCCCAACCCTCGGCCAGGTCTTCTTGCCCAGTCCTCGACCAGGACTTCGTGCCCACCTTCCGAGCAGGTCTTCGGTGCCCAGCCCTTTGCCAGGACTTAGTGCTCAATCCTCGATCAGGACATAGTGCCCAATTCTCTGAACCAGGACTTATTGCCTAGATTCACTAGGACTTTTGTCCATTTTGTTACTCCTCTCTTAACTCCCCTTCTCTTGTTCAATGTATCTCTGACTTAAGTGTATTGTCAAATATTAAAACACTTGGAGGAGGACATCACTGATGCAACTTGCACCAACATTTCATTCAAGCGCTACGCTCCGACAAGCTCCGACCTCGCAATTCAAGCGACGACGACGACCCGCTGCTCCGAACTTCCTTCCACCTCGGGCGTCGGTAACATTTAAATTATGAAAAGTGTTGTACCTTCAATTTCAATTCTATATCTATACTTGAAGCTGTAAAAGATCTTTACGAATATAGAATTGCCCAACGTAAATGGTCAAGAACCGTGTGCCTTGGAGTAGGAGTCGACCGTGACTCCGATCCAAGTAAAAAGAACTTGTGTTAGCGATTGTTTTCTTGTTTTCCGTTGCGTAATCGCTCTACTTATCCGAAAAATTTTAAGATCGATATTCACCCCCCCCCTCTATCGATTTACTCCGATCCAACAAGTGGTATCAGAGCGGGTGGATCAATCTTGGTGCAACCACCAGTTTGAGAGTTTTTTTATTTACGAATTTTTAAATTTTTTTTCGCTCGAATTTTCTCCTTAATCGAGTTTGGTGCAACACCACTCGATCTTTTCCGTTGTTATTAATTTCTTCCACACTGCTAATCCAAGACCTAGTCTTGGGACAAATTTTTTTCTATTTTTTTTAGTAAATCCTAATGGCCATGCAAAAGGGATACAGCACTGCCAAACCTCCTCTTTTCAATGGAGAAGACTTCTCTTACTGGAAAAGCAGGATGAAAGTCCACCTGAAAACTCAGGTAGACATGTGGATAATCATCCAGTCTGGGCTGGAAATTCCCAAGAACACAAAAGGAGTGGCGCAACATTATACTGAATGGATGCCTCGCTAAAGAAGAAAATCGAGGCTGATGCAAAAGCAACCCAAACTTTGCAATGTGGTTTGACCAAGGAGGAGCTGAACCCGGTGGGACCCTTCAACAGCGCGAAGGAGCTTTGGAACAAGTTAATCGAGCTGCACAAAGGCACTTCTGACACAAGGATCAGCAAGAGAGATCTGTTGCTGAACAGACTCTACACAATAAAGATGAACGAAGGAAAGTCGGCAGCACAGCTCCACGCCAAAATCCAAGAGCTGATGATTGGGCTGCATACGATATGTCACAAGGTCGAGAACCATGACCTAATTAGGTATACTCTAAACGCGTTCCCAAGGAACACACTATGGGCATCCATGGTAGATGCCTACAAGGTTTCCAGGGACCTTTCTAAAATTAAATTAGTCGAACTCTTTTCTGAGCTAGAACTACACGAGCAGACTACCTTGATCGAGAAAGGTAAAGCTTTCATTGCAGGTAAATCTCAAGGGAAAGCTCCCAAGAAGATGTCATGACCCCAGAGGCACATGCTTACTCGAAAATCGGGGAGCGTTTCCCCTGTACGGCGGACAAGTTGTGGCAAATATACATAACACACTCATCATAAAAGATGGCTCTGCCATCATAACAGGAAATATAAAACACAATCACGCAGTTAATATCAACATAAAAATAACAGGTGGCTCAGCCACCTTAAAGATAAAAAGAACTACAATCTAAAGAGAACACAAAAGTTTCTGATAACGACAAAACCCGATAATGAATAAAATGCAACTTCAAGTACTGAAAACAAATACGAAAAAATAACTCAACTCAACACTGGGGACTGGCAACTGGATCCTCTCCTAGCTCTAAGAAATACGTCTACCTGCTATCTGAAACAAAAAGAGAAAGCAGGGGTGGTGAGTCCGGGTGGACTCTACGGGTATATGAGTAGACAATAAACATGACATAATAAATGATAAAATAAGTAGAGAACCAATAGGGTACAGTCCATACGGAATATAGAATTACCTAAACATGTATAACATATGTAAAATGACATGGTATAAAATCCGAATAACAACTAAGCATGTATATAACAACACAACAATAATAAAACCAAGATATACATGCATGTCAATCAAGTGCAACAACCATAGCTCATATAATTGCAACAATCACAGGAAAATGCAAAAACGAAATACGTATGTACATGATGCAATGACATGTGTCACCCCTGACGCCAATCATGCCGCCAACACATCCCATCTGTGTGACCAAATAGGTAGGGTTGTGACAACTGTACGCACTCCAACAACAAATACCACAGAAGGTGTGGTTGAGTGGATAGGATGCTGAGGAGTTAACACTCCAGACCCCGATACATAGGGTGAGCTATCAACAGCTACAGTATCCCTCGAAAAACAACGGTGAGGGTGTCACAGTTTGCCTACAACTGCAACATGTGTGGTATGACAGGACAATTGCTCTCACTCTAACAACTACCACGACAACAAGTGGTTGAATGAATCAAGCAACTAAATGACTAACGACGGCTTAACTATATGGAAGCCCAACAATCGTTAGTATGCAACGTACAGATATGGTGCATGCTACAAGATACACGAACAACTGGAGAAACAACGATGCAACCAAACTCCAACAAGAAAACAATACAACCAATCAGAAATCGAAAACCAATGATTATGCACCTACACTACTAGGTAGGATATTTCTAATGTCAAATAAACCTATTTGTGTTTAATGGACCTCTAAGTACTCGTGTACAAGCGATACTTTACATAACAGAAAACCAACAGAGGACTGTACAGATACGAATTTGGAATACTCGAAGATCAATGAAGAATAAGTATCAACGATGATGTTAAAATAACAAACAACAAAGAATAAAGTCAAGCAACCTATTAGACATAAAATAGCCATGATTTAAGATAAAAGGAACTACTCGAGTACAAAGGAGAAGTACCCGTCTTTATTATAGAAGTTCGTGAACGAAGAGAACCTTCCACGACCAACCAAACGAATCCAAAACAAAGTCCTGTACCAAAAGAATAGTTTAGCTATTTTGATACGACATGGAGTATGCAAGATCTACCATCCAGAGGAAGGGCTTATTATGCAAACAGCAATGTCTGCAAACAGGATGCTTATACTACCTGCAAGAATTCTACCAAAAGTTCTCACTTGATTCCAAACAACTCTTGATGATAACACTCACCTTTGGCATCACAGATATGGGCATCTAAGTTTCAAGGGTATGAGGATGTTGCAATACAAGCAATTGGTGAAAGAGTTACTACAGTTAAAGGTATCATCTCGAATTTGCACTGATTGCATGGTAGGAAAACAACACAGAAATGCAATTCCAAAGAAGAGTTTATGGAAAGCATCATAAAAAAACGCCAGTTGGTACATGCTAACATTTGTCAACCCACCAAAACTATTTCCAATAGTGAGAAGAGGTATTTCATAAGTTTTATTGATGGTTTTAGTCGTAAGTGTGGATATATTTATTGTTGAAAAATTTGAAGCCTTTACCATCTTCAAGAATTATAAATCCCTTTTGAGAAAGAGATAGGAGCTTCTATTCATTGTCTGTGCATAGATAGGGATGCAGAACATACCTCTCAGAGTTCAATTTCTTTCTCAAAACTAATGGTATTAGATTCAATAATTCATCTAACCTATTCACGTCAGAAATCAAACCCAAGAACACATATTCAAAACCCACCAAAGGAATTGGGGACAAGGAAGTCACAACCGAGGACTTACCAACACGAAGGTCGACCAGCGTTCGGCGTTGGCTGGCAGGGTCGACGACATCGGCGAGGTTTCCACGCAAGGCAACAACTCGATCCAGAGGAAAAGGAGCTTGGGCACGGCTCAGCGTCAAAACCTGTGAAGGAGAAGAAGAAGAACAGGGAGGAGATGGAGGCTGCGAAGATGTTGAAGATGGTGAGGAGGTCTCGGCGGCGGGCGGCTAGGGCTGCAGCGTCGAGGCAGAGAAACCACTGAGGCGTGGGTTTGGCGTCGGGTAGAGAGGAATAGGGGAAGAGGGGATTTTAGTAGGGTTTTTATTAATGTTTTTGGATTTTTGCAATTAAGCCCTCCAAGTTCAGTAAATTCCAACTAGGTCCCTATATTCTGATTTTTTCATTTGGCCCCCCTGAGACTCGGTATTTAACAGAAGAAGACTCAACCAGTACCCGAGTCTAACTCAGACTCAGATTCAGAAGATAGTGAAGGGGATCGCCCCAAGTTAGTTCGGCTAGCTTGGGACTACTACAAAGAACTAAAGCACCAAAAGAACAAGAAGAAAGCAAGCCGAAGATAGGAAGATCCATCAGAACCTTCAACAAGCTCGAAGAGCAAGACCAACGTTACCTGCTATGAGTGCAATAAAAAGGGGCATTACTAGTCAGAGTACCCCAACCTGAAGGAAACAAAGAAGGCGCGAAGAAAGAAGGCTCTCCAAGCCACTTGGGATGAATCCTCTTCCGAAGAAGAAGAAGAAGTCCCGCACACAAATCTTCTCACCCTAACCGCTTCAGAAGACTTCGACACCAGATCGGAATCGGAACCAGATGACGGAAGACTCACAATCTCGGAGAACGGGCAAATCACGATAAAAGGTTATTCTGAATATGAACTATCTAAATTAATCTCTTACTTGTCTCGCAACTTAACAAAATTCAAAATCTGGGTTGAGTCCCTCCGACAGGAAGTAAAACGCCTGAAAGAGGAAGTCAACTCGAGGTCCTTGACCGAGCAAATTCAAGAAGGAAACTCGACTCAAGTTCAAAAGCTTGAGGAAGAGAATACCTCCTTGAAAACTCAAGTCAAGGAGCTCAGAGTGGCCTAAGAACGATTCACTTCGGGTTCCAAGGGTCTTGACATGATCCTTGGAAAGCAGAAGTCCGTTCTTAACCGATCTAGATTAGGGTATCGAACTAAGTCTAGGCAACGCTCTTATTATGCTGTATTGAACCAACCTAGAACCCAAGTCCACACATGGGCCCCCAAGCTCTATTTGAACAAACAAGCTGGATCAAACCAGTATTGGATCCCCAAGGACAAGATTCACATCTTGCCTAACTATTATCGAGGCTACAGTCCAGGGGGAGCCAATATAAAAACCATATTCATAATTAGATAATTTTTTAATTACGATTTCTTATTGCATGCTTGATTGTTTATTTTTACAATTTGTAATTATCATGCTTAGATTTAGGACTAGTTAGTTTAAGGACAAAACAATTTATTTGAAATTTGAACAACCTAGTATTGGGTGGAGGTGAGATGATAGTACGTTAGGGAAGCCCTTCTAATAAGGTCAAGTATACTCTACTTGGTCTGTTTAGTCTGGTGGAACTAGCCGAAGCTACCGATCCAAGACCCAAACTAGTTAGACCAGAATTTCTCAAAAAGTAATTTTGAAAATGAAATTTTGTTAAAAGGCTTTGTCAAGGAAAGGGTTGATGATCCAATAAGGCTACGGCCAAAGAATGTCTTGTGCCTCGCCAAGACATGGAAGCCAATTTTTGAAATTCAGATTCAATTTACTCTTTGCCAAATTTGAATCTAAACACAAATTTCAAGTAATCTTAGAGTCAACCACTTTTCAAAATCAATAAACTTAACCTTATAAATTTTTCAAATTAATCAGATATCTTCAAAATTAACCATGTTATTAAAATTAAAATCTCTAATTTTTGAAAACCTGTCTCACAATACCCATAAGGTTAACATGATTGATAACACTAGACTGGGTGAGACAGACTAGGCTGTGAAAATCAATTTAAGTTATCCCTAATTCTAAAGGATCCAAATCAACAAATACTTTATGTGTAGGAACATAAAGATTTAGACTAGTGGATGTTGGATAGTGGTTGCTCCAGACACATGACTGGAGACAAATTGAAATTCACCAAAATCAAGTTCAAGAACCTAGGCTCAGTAGCATTTGGCAACAATGCTACACTCAAAGTCATTGGGTTAGATAACATTGAACTCATGTTTGATTTTGTGATTAAGAAAGTACTCTTGGTTGAAAATTTTAAATTCAATCTGCTTAGTATAAGTCAACTATGTGATACTGGCTATGTAGTTACATTCACCAACTCTGACTGCCTGGTTAGAAACCTTCAAGTATAATTCAACTATGTGATACTAGCTATATAGTTACATTCACCAACTCTGACTGCCTGGTTAGAAACCTTCAAGACTCAGAAGTCATGCTTAAGGGTACTAGGAAAAACAACGTTTATAGTATCAATTTACCTGTAGTACCAAAATGCTTCTTGACTCAATTAGAAGAATCCAACCTCTGACATAGGAGATTAGGTCACACTCATGTTAAACTAATTTCTAAAATTACCCAACTCGGTTTAATTAAAGGTGTGCCAAGAATTAAGAATTTTGAAAACACAATCTGTAACTCATGTAACAAAGGCAAGCAAACTAAGTCAAATCACAAATTAATTCAATCAGACTTAACCCAAAGCACCCTTGAGCTCCTGCACCATGACCTATTTGATTCACATGGAGCCAAGTCACTAAGCGGGAATCGGTACTGCTTAGTAATTATCGATGATTACTCTAGGTTTACCTGGGTTAGGTTCCTGAAAACTAACAATGAAACTCTGAACTTATTTATTGACCTATGTAAAATGATTGAAAACCATAATGATACTAAAATCAAAAGACTTCGAAGTGATCACGGGGGAGAATTTGAAAATCAACAGTTTAAAGAATTTTGCAAAATAAATGGGTGCATACATGAATTTTCATATCCCAAAACCCCCCAACAGAATGGGATAGTGGAGAGAAAGAATAGAACCATTCAGGAAGCCGCTAAAACCATGTTAAATGAATTTAACTTAGCTAATTAATTTTGGGCAGAAGCAGTAAGCACAGCATGCTACATCCAAAACAGAGTTCTAATTAACAAAAGACATAATAAAACACCTTATGAATTATATTATCATAGACTACCTAACCTACACTACCTAAGAGTCTTTGGGTGAAAAGTCCATATCTTGAACACCAAGGACTACCTAGGTAAGTTTCAATCCAAGTCAACCCCAGGGATCTTCCTAGGATATTTAACAACTAGTAGGGCCTATAGGGGGTTAAATAAACAAACTCACAAAATTGAAGAAACGACTAACTTAATTTTTAATGAGGAAATTGAACCAAAAACTGATAATCAAAATTTGAACCAATCAAATATTAATCAGGAAGACAATGAACCATCAGTTGAATCATCAATTGAACCATTGATTGAACCTCTAAAGGAACTAACTCTTGAACCAACTACTGAGGTCTCAACTGAACCTATAACTGAACCGACCTAAGTAGTTGAACCAAACACTGAATCGAACCATCCAGCCGGACCTGAGGCTGAACCTATTACAAGAAGAACCAAGAAACCCAGACTCAGTGACCCTTCTAATCAAATTATGGGTGATCCAACCTTAGGAGTCAGAACTAGGTCTTCCTATAGAAATCTTAGTCAAATTGCGTTAATTTCAAAAATTGAACCTAAGACTATAGAGGAAGCCCTACCTAAACCTGATTGGATCATAGCTATGCAGGAGGAGTTAGCCCAATTTGAAAGAAACCAAGTCTGGGAACTAGTACTTAAACCTGAAGGTAAATCTGTTATAGATACTAAGTGAGTGTTTAGAAACAAATTAAATGATCAAGGGAAAATAGTTAGAAATAAAACCCGCTTAGTAGCTAAAGGTTTTAGTCTGGTTGAAGGATTAGACTATGATGAAACCTATGCCCCAGTGGCCAGACTTGAGTCAATTAGAATGTTGTTAGCCTTTGCAGCCCATAGAGGGTTCAAGCTATACCAAATGGATGTTAAGTCTACCTTTTTAAATAGATTTATCAAAGAAGAAGTATATGTAGGACAACCCCTAGGATTTGAGGACCTAGAACAACCTAACCATATTTTTAAACTTAGAAAAGCACTTTAAGGGTTGAAACAAGCCCCTAGGGCATGGTATGAACGCTTATCAACTTATCTAATTTCGAAGGAATTTAACCAGAGTCAAATTGACTCCACCCTTTTTGTTAAAACCTTAGAAAATGACATTTTTATTGCCCAAATTTATGTCGATGATATAATTTTTGGATTTACCAACTCTAACTTTTTAAAAGAATTTGTAAAAATAATGGAAAGTGAATTCGAAATGAGCTTGGTAGGTGAACTCAACTTTTTCTTAGGATTACAAATTAAACAGACTAGAGATGGTAATTATGTTCACCAATCTAAGTATGCTAAAGAGTTAATAAAGAAATTTAAAATGGATAACTCCAAAAGCATAAGTACCCCTATGGCCATAAATGTCAAAATTGATAGTGACCCTAAAGGTAAGCCTGTTGATCTTAAAGTATACCGAAGTATGATCGGCAGTCTACTTTACTTAACAGCAAGCAGACCTAATATCCTATTTTCTGTAGGAATGTGTGCTAGGTACCAAACTTGTGCTAAGGAATCCCACTTAGCAGCCCTAAAATGAGTACTTAGGTACATTAAGGGTACCCTAAATGTAGGGGTTTGGTATCCTAAGACTTTCACTTTTGAATTATCAGGATACTCTGACTCTGACTATGTTGGGTGCAAGTTAGATAGAAAAAGTACAAGTGAATGTTGTCAACTATTAGGACATAGCCTAGTCAGCTGGTGTAGTAGAAACCAACACTGCATAGCACTGTCCACAACAGAAGCAGAATATGTTGCACTAGGAGAATGTGTAGCACAACTTTTGTGGATGATGCACACTCTTAAGGACTTCCAGCTTAACTATACCCAAACCCAAGTCTATATTGATAACATTAGTTCAATCAACTTGACTAAAACCCCAATTTAACATTCCCGAACAAAACATATAGAAGTAAAACATCACTTTGTAAGGGATTATGTAGCCAGGGGTGAAATAGTACTCAAACATGTGGACTCAAAATCCAACCTAGCTGATATCTTTACCAAACCCTTATCTGAGTCTGAGTTTAGCTCACTAAGAAGGCAGTTAGGGTTGTGCTTAGTAGAATAGGACTGATTTATATTGTTTCCAAAAACTTTTCTTATTTTTTCTTAATTCTTTTTGAAAATGTTGCAAATTTATCATTTTTTTTAAGTTTTTGAAATTTAAAATGATTTCCCGACTTAGTTTTATTTCAAAAACTACCCCCTTCAAAACTAGGGTTTTTTCGTAAATGGACTTAGCTTAGGCTCTAACCCTAGAATTGCATGCACCTATAAATTTAGAAGCTAGCATCTCACAAGAACATTAAGGTACTTTTGATTGATAACCTAGACTGGGTTGAGATGCTTAGGTCTATGCCTTGATTCAAGATGCTTTAAGTCAGTGCATCTGCAGTAATTGGGGCAATAAATACAAGTTGAACAACAATCAGGTTAAGTGTCAAGCTTAGAAAATCTAACTTGATCAGAACACTTAACTTGACTAACCATAACGAAAGCTACTGTTTATAACAGTTAGTAAGTAGCTAACTGGGTTAGACAGGATCCGAACAAGATCGGTTTAATTTGGTTTGGTCCAGTTTCTTCTTTAGAGTTGGTTCAATACAGAATAACAAGTTGTTAGTAGCTCTAATTTACTAGCTGCAATTGCTATCATTTTTTTTATATATGGCAAAGGAGGAGAGAGGAAAAGAGGAGGAAAAAAATTAAATCTCAATTTTTTTAATTTTTATCTCCTTTTCAAAAAGTTCTAAGTGCTCAAAAATGAGTTTAAGTACTTCAAAATTTGTTTTAAATGCCTTAAAATGTTGCTAAGTACTTCAGAACTATTTCTAAGGATTTAAAATGTTTTTAAAGTTTCGCTAAGTGTTCAAAAATGGTTTTAAAGTTTTTCTAAGTACTTAAAATTTTTTACTAAGCATGTCTAAGTGTTTAAATATGTTAAGCATTTCAAAACTTTTCTGAAAATTTTCTAAATATGAAAAACTTGCAAAAACTTTTTTGAAAATTTTCTAAGTATGAAAAACTTGTAAAAACTTTTCTGAAAATTTTCTAAGTATGAAAAACTTGCAAAAACATTTTGGAAAATTTTCTAAGTGTGAAAAACTTGCAAAGACTTTTTGGAAAATTATCTAAGGTGGCAAAACTTCTTCAAAAACTTTTTATGTTGCAAAAACTTCTTCAAAACCTTTTATCTAAGTATAAATACTTCAGCACTTAGCCAACATCTAAAGCACTTAGAAGGTTATTAAAAAACTCACATATTATTGAAAAATTCAGGGGGAGAATATTCATTTCAGGGGGAGAAAACTAGAATTTTTTTCGAATTCTTTGCTTGTTAAATATGCTACCTGTTTTAACTTAACTTTTTGAGCCCTGTTGCCATAAATCAAAAAGGGGGAGATTGTTGGTGCCGGAAGCACCAAAGTCAAACCTGTGTTTTGATAATGGAAAAGGGTTCAGAAGTTAAGGTATTGTTGTGATCTAACAAGCTTATTAAGTGTGCAGGAAAAGTCCTAGGTACACTAGGCAAGAAGTCTTGGCCGAAGACTGGGCAAGAAGTCCTGGCAAAGGGCTGGGCAAGAAGTCCTGGTAAAGGGCTGGGCAAGAAGTCCTGGTCGTGGGCTGGGTAAAAAGTCCTGGCAAAGGGCTGGGCAAGAAGTCCTGGTCGAGGACTGGGCAAGAAGTCCTGGCAAAGGGCTGAGCACCGAAGACCTGACCGGAAGTTGGGCAAGAAGTCCTTATCACGGTTTGGGCATGAAGACCTGATCGGAAGATTGGGCAAAAGTCCAACCGGAGGAGCCGGTTGGTAAAAAGGTAAATTCTTCCGAGAGGAGTAGGTGAGGACGCTTCCCCGTAGGAGGGAACATTAGGTGTCGGTTCGACCTAGGGCTCCATTTGGGAGACCCAAAGTCAGAATCAAGATAGATTAGGCTCTAAATAATGTTTATGTATATTTGCTTCTTGTGTTTTGTAACTAACCTTGGTTGCAGGAAATGAATGGATGGTGTTTCTGCAGCTCAAGCGCCTCAATGGAGTGAGGCGCCTCACTGGGCTAGGCGCCCGTATGGATACGGGCGCCCCAGTTCAAGGCCAACTCAAAACCATCGAAGCAAACTACCACGAAGCCTCTGGACCAAGTCAGCTCAGTTGCCTCATTGAAGGGGATAAGCGCTGACCGAGCCTACGGATTGGAGTTCTCGCAGGAGAGGCCACGTGTCAGGCGCCCCCAACAATACAGGCGCCCCTATGGCTGCTATAAATAGGGGTTCACCCCCAAGGCTTCAAACAATCTTGCTCACATTGCTCTCAATAGTTTTGTTCAAGCGATACGCTCCGACAAGCTCCGACCTCGCGATCCAAGCGCCGCTGACGACTTGCTGCTCCGAATTTCCATCCACCTTGGGCGTCGGTAACATTTAAATTATGAAAAGTGTTGCACCTTCAATCTATATCTATACTTGAACCTGTAAAAGATCTTTACGAATATAGAATTGCCCAACGTAAATGGTCAAGGACCGTGGGTCTTGGAGTAGGAGCCGACCGCGACTCCGAACCAAGTAAAAAGAACTTGTGTTAGCTATTGTTTTCTTGTTTTCCGCTGCGTAATCACTCTACTTATCCATAAAATTTTAAGATCGATATTCACCCCCCTCTATCGATTTACTCAGATCCAACATATACTTGGCTTGTATTGTTCATTATGAAGAAATTGCTCTTCAACAAAAGTCGCAACAAATGACAAAGAGTATGCATGATGATCAGCACATTCCCTAACAGTTCCACATTGGTGTTCCTTTACATATTTTATAACAGTGAACTCTACTTCCCCGGACAACTACTCTCCATATACATGGTTAGTTGAAACACACTGCTTTAACTCTATTTTTTGGGTGTCAACTAGGTTATATCTCATATGCTTAACCATAACATGTTTCAAAAGTACATTCTTGAATTCTTGTCTAGATGGAAAAATCTGTCCCACAAAAAAATCATGCTCATCTCTTGCCTCTGCCTCTCCAATTGGCCCAGCTAGCAATTGAGAATTCAAAATATAAGAATCATCAGCTATTGAAAACTCCTCCTCTAAATCATTGTAACACCCAATAATTTTCATGAATTATTAGGAATTTTTCTGAATTTTCTGGCAATTTTTCGAAATAAAAATAAAAAGAAAAAGGAAAGGGTCGGGCAGAGGTTCAATCTCGCGACCACACAAGAAGTCAATCCTTAAGCGGGCTCGGCTAACCAGAAGGTTGAGGGTATCAAGCACAAAAAAGGATGGATCGAAATTATGTTATAGTTGAGTAAGTTCTTTTCATGAAGAGGTGTTTCAACTTCCGCTTAAGTTGCGTTAAATCCCCTTTAAGGATTGATGTCAGCGAAAACAAGGGGCAAGGGAGGCTGCGAAAACAGGGAGAAAGCAAGGGTTTTCTTCCTCCTTCTTCTTCTTCCTCTTGAGTAGAGAACCTAGGGTTCCTTCCCTAGGGCCAAGGAGTGAAGTTTCTTGCAAGGAAGATAAAAGGAGTCCTACGCTAGGGTTTTTCTATATACTTAGTGAGTTTTCTTCAAGCAAAGGGAGGTAAGTAGATCACTCACCTGCAATAGAAGTAGTTTCGTATGTAGTTTCTCGTTGTAGAACCGTGATTTTGTGATCTAAGTGCATGCTTTAAGAATATTATTTTATTGTGTGATTTAAGTTTCTGAAGAATACATGTTTTATCATAGAAATTGAATTGGAGTAGGTTTTGTGTATGTGAATCTAAGCATGATAAGACCAAGTTCTTGAAAAGTCCCAAAAATGAGTTTTGGGTTAAGGGCACGCAAGGTGCTCGATGAAAGTTCCAAGTAAGAAAAGTAAAGGTTTGTAGTGCAAAATTTATGGAAAAAGATGAGATAGCTTGATAAGTATAAACATTATAAGTAAGAAAGTATTTTACTTTTGTAAAGTGACATGTACCGGGCAAAGGAGAGACCCACAGAAAGTTAGAAAGAAGCTCTATAGGGTGCGGTGGCTCGCTACCCCGAAACCTATTAGGGATGCGCGCAATGGTACATTGATACCAGGTACAGTGTCAAGGCCTAGAAAGTTGATTATTATTTTGAAGTATATGAGTATATGTAAGTGTATTCAGTTAAGTACATGTTTTGTTAAGTATGTTAACATTGTTATGTTACAAGCATGTTAAAGAGCAAGAGCAAAGAAGTTAGTGTTTTAAAGTATGGAAATGTATAAGTATCAAGTCTCAAAAGAAATCATGAGCATGTTAAGTTTGCAAGTGTTTTACTACAAGTAAATGTTTTCAAGCATGATTGAGAATGATAAGTATATGAAAGTTCCCATGTGCAAGTATTTCCAAGTGCATGTATTTTGAAGCAAGCATTGTTGAAAAGAGCATGTTTATCATTGATCGCATGGATTTGTGAGTTAGGATTTACTTACTAAGCAAATCGCTTATTAGTTGCATTTCCTTCTATTGCAGATAAAGGTAAAGAAAAGGCATAAGCTAAGGAGGCGAACGGGACTTGCATTGATGTTCAGTGGCGGCGGAACCGTGGAAGAGATCTTTGGGTTAAGTCATATAGAAACTTGTGGTTGGTGTTTTGGATTAGTAGAACGTAATGATTTTGGTTAAACTTTGCATAGAGACAAAGTTGAGTACAAACTCTAGTATAGATTTCATATGTTTTGATAGTTTATTTAATTCCGCAGAGATCCTAATTGCAAGTTAATGGGTTTGTTTTGGGTTGCTAAGATGTTTCTAAAACTAGTATAGAGTATAGATTTGGAGTTATTTATCTATATGCTTTGGAAGTGTAGGAATTATGGACCCTTGAATGGTTTTCTCAGGTCTGAAACTGCAGCTTTCAGGCGTGTCAGTCGACTGTTGCAGATACCAGTCGACTGCCATATCGAACAGAACCTTCTGTTCGATGCACCAGTCGACTGCCAAGAAGCCAGTCGACTGGTGCCGCGCACAGAAAGTTTCTGTGGCCGATACCAATCGACTGGCCTTCTAGCAGTCGAATGGTGCCATTGAAAAGAAAGTGTTGTAGTGCAAATGGTTAGTTCTTCAGTTTTACAACTAAGAGGTCTAGGGGTCAAATCCTTGCATTGTAAATAAAATGAAAGTTGTTTTTTTTGGAAAAAAAAAGAAAAAAAATTCAGAGCAAGTTAAGGGAAGTCAAGTAGTTGTAACCTAAGGCTAAGGATAAGGTAAAGTTAAGGTTAAGTAAAATGTGACGTCCGCCTTGAGAGAGAGAAATCGGGTCATCACAAAGTGCTATCAGAGCAAAGTTTCCACCCTTCCGCCACACTGACATAAGCATCAATTCTGCCGCCTGCCAAGTAAGAAGTTCATATGTTGTAGTTTTGTATGCTTTTCATTATTGACTGCTAGTATCAGTAAGTGCATGATGATAAGGAAGTATGTTAGTATTATTATATGCTAATATTTGCATAGAGATAATGAAGTAAGTTAGTAAGAGATAATGAGCTTTTATTTTCTTTACACTATAGAGTAAGAGAATGTCAAGAGGACGCCCTAGAAAGGCCCAAAACTAGGAGCGAGCTCCTAGAGGGCAAGAGGGTAATGTCATTATCCTCTTTATGATATATAGTAAGAGACTAGCAATGGGACGTCCTAGAAAGGCCCAAAACGAGGAGCGAGCTCCTAAAGAGCAAGAGGCAGAGTCAATACCACCACCCAATCTCTTAGAGGTGGTAGCGCATTTATGGAGACAGTTAGCAGAATAACAGCAAGTTATTGCCACCATGATAACTAACCAGTAGGTCACTCCTGTTACCCCGTTGGCGGCGAATGTAGTGGCACTAGTTGTGACCGAAGACCCATCGGTTACTTCCTTCTGTAGTCCCAGCAAGGGGGGGGTAAGGAATGAAGCATACCTCATCTAGTGGCAGAAACTGAAGCCAGAGAATTTCCCAGGCACAAGCGAACCTTGGGACGCAAGCATGGTTCAAAAACTTGGGAAAGCATAGTAGAGCTACTAGACTGGCCTGAGGTAGAGAAGATAAAGTGCGCCTCCTTCTGCCTTACCGGAGATTCTAGAATGTGGTGGGAGAGAGTCAGGGCCAAGAGAAATGTCAGCCAGATGACATGGGCCGACTTCGAGACTGAGTTCTTCGAAGAATAATTTCACATGCGAGTAACCAACAAGCATTACAATGAATTCATGGAGTTCAGACAAGGGGACTTATCCGTAGATGAAGCGGTGAAGAAGTTTAATCAGTTAGCTCGTCTATGCCTAGAGCTAGTTAGCACAGAAAAAGAGAGAGTCAGGCTAAGGCTCAAGATGTTAAGGCCTGAGATAACGTTAATTGTGGCCAGCAGTGTTAAGAGGCCGAAAACCTCCGAAGAACTAATAAGTAGTGCTTTGATCACCGAGCACTACTTAAACAGTATAAAGGCCACCAGAAAGGTTGAACGATGAAGTTCTTAACAACCTTACCTTCGAGAGAGGTCATGACATCTACTCAGTGGCTGAAAGCCGTGCCAATTCAGATTTCCAACCGAGAACGCTATGGTGATTTAGTAGTCCTTGACATGAAGGATTATGATATCGTCTTAGGGATGGATTTCTTAAGCAAGTATAGTGCCTCTATTGAATGCCGCAAAAGAAGAGTAACACCAGAAGCAAAACTTCCATTCGAGTTTGTCGTAGGCACAAAGAGAAAGGCAAAAAAAAAGGTTTCTTTCTAACCTACAAGCTCACAAGATGTTAGATAATGGATGTTCTGGTTTTCTAGCTCATATAGTAGATGCAAGTCAAAGAGAAAGATTAAAGAAAGAGGAAGTGAGGGTAGTCTGTGACTATCCGGAGGTGTTTCCTGAAGAGTTATCAGGACTCCCTCCCAATCGAGAAATTGAATTTGAAATTGAGTTGGTTCCAGGAACCAACCCAATTTCCAAGGCATCTTATCGCATGACACCAGCAAAATTGAAAGAGCTGCAATAACAATTACAAGAGCTGCTCGACAAGGATTTCATCCGCCCTAGTCATTCACCCTGGGGATCTCCTGTGTTGTTTGTCAAGAAGAAAGATGGATCCATGCGAATGTGCATAGATTATCGAGCCTTGAATAAGGTAACCATCAAGAATAGATATCCTTTGCCAAGGATAGATGATTTATTCGATCAGTTGAAGGGAGCCACGGTGTTCACCAAAATAGATCTACGATCAGGTTACCATCAACTCAAAGTGAAGGAGAGTGATGTGCCAAGGTCTACTTTCAGTACAAGATATGGGCACTACGAGTTTGTGGTCATGCCCTTTGGAGTGACAAACGCCCCTGCGACATTTATGGATCTAATGAATCGAGTGTTCAAGGATTTTCTTGACAAGTTCGTCATTGTCTTCATTGATGATATCCTAGTGTATTCAAAGACTCAGGAAGAACATGACGAACACCTGAAGATAGTGTTGCAGACCTTACATCAGAGGGAGATGTACGCTAAATTCTCAAAGTGTGAGTTTTGGCTTGACCAGGTGGCCTTTCTAGGCCACATCATTTCCAAAGAAGGCATTATGGTAGACCCAGCCAAGATTGAAGCAGTTAGTAACTGGAGTCGATCAACGAATGCTAGTGAGATCAGAAGTTTCCTGGGTTTAGCAGGGTACTACAGAAGGTTTGTAGGGGACTTTTCAAAGATAGCTTCTCCACTTACATCCCTTACCAGAAAGAATAAGAAGTATGAGTGGACTGAAGATTGTGAGCAGAGTTTCCTTGAGTTGAAGAAGAGACTGACAAGCGCTCCTATCCTTACAGTACCCGAAGGTGATAAGAGCTTTGATATATACAGTGATGCATCAAAGCTTGGACTTGGAGCCGTACTTATGCAAGAAGGCAAAGTCATAGCTTATGCTTACAGGCAACTCAAGGATTATGAAAAGAATTACCCCACTCATGATCCAGAGTTGGCAGTTGTAGTCTTCGCTCTAAAAATATGAAGACATTATCTGTATGGAGTGCAGTGCAAGATTTATACAGATCACCAGAGTCTGAAATATTTCTTCACTCAGAAAGACCTCAATATGAGATAGCGAAGGTAGCTTGAGTTAGTGATGGATTATGACTGTGAGATCCTTTACCACCCTGGTAAGGCAAATAAAGTAGCAGATGCACTAAGTAGAAAGACTTGTGCCACTTTGATGTCCTTGTCATCATTATCACCACCATTACAGAAGGAAATAGTAGATTATGGAGTTGAGATCATTTATGGGCAGTTAGCTCTATTGACACTAGAGTCAACTTTGCTTGAAGATATACAGAAAGAGTAAGCTGAGGATTCTGATACCCAAAGGATCAAGCAAGAGATACAAGAAGGAGAAAGTAAAGAGTTTAGGGTATCTGACAGTGGGATACTCTATTATAGTGACCGTTTATGTTGTTGGTGCAAGTTGCATCAATGATGTTCTTCTTTAAGTGTTTTAATGTTTGACAATACACTTAAGTCAGTGGTATAATTGAACAGACAAAGGGGAGCAAAGGAGAAGTAACCTAAGTTGAAGAAATGTCCTAGTTAACCTAGGTATTGAAACCCTAAGTCCTAGCGAAGGGCTGCTAGGCACCTAGCGAAGGGCTGCTAGGTATCATAACCCTAAGACCTAGCGAAGGGCTGCTAGGTATCATAACCCTAAGATCTAGCGAAGGGCTGCTAGGTATCGAAACCCTAAGACCTGGCGAAGGGCTGCTGGGCACCTAGCGAAGGGCTGCTAGGCATAGAAGACCTAGCGAAGGGCTGTTAGGCACCTAGCGAAGGGCTGCTAGGCATAAAAGACCTAGCGAAGGGCTGCTAGGCACCTGGCGAAGGACTGCTAGGGAATGAAGTCTTGGTCCAAGGGACTGAGCACCTTAGCTGAGCGATGACTAAGGATAGGAGTAGAGACGAGTCAGGGTTTGGGCGTCTCGAGGTTCGGACGTATCGGAAGCTAAGCAAAAGTCCACCCGAAGGGCTGGGTGGCAATCATCTCCTGAAAGGAGTAGGTGAAGGGCAAGTTCTCGGGGATGGGAACTTGTGCCAGTTCGACCTAGGGTTTCGTGCAAATCCGAAGTCCGAACCAAGTCCTTAAGCTTTGTATTATATGCATATATGCTTTGTGTTTGTGTATCTTGCAGGTAATAAGAACCGGAGACAAAGCAAGCAGAAGAACTAGCTTTGCAGTCTTTATGCAGGGCACCCCCAGTGTTGGGGGCGCCCCCATGAGCCAGGGCGCCCCCAATCTTGGGGGCGCCCAAGCCAGAGTGAGAAAAACAGCAGTTTTGTGATGTAATCCAAATAGGTGTCAAGAGGGGCGCCCGGAACACCCGGGGCGCCCGGGTCAACCCTGTTTCGTTGCTGAGAGGCTGAAGCAGTGGATTAGCGCTGACTGGGTTCAAGATGGGCACCCGGAAGGTCCGGGGGTGCCCTGGTCAAAGCTGTTATCAGCTTTGGCGAGGTAGGCGCAGGGATAAAGTTTGACCGAGTCTTCCGGGGTGCCCCCAACGTCCAGGGCGCCCCCAGGAGTGCTATAAAAGGGGCTTCGACCCCTCTGCTTCAACAACAACTTCGAAGAGCGATTCCAAGCATTCTGACCGACGACAACACGCTAGAGACGAGGCTCTACGACCGGGAGGCTCCAGGAGGAAATGCGCGGCACTTCGGAGGTCCAGATCGGCCGAGCTTCAGACTTTGTCTTGTTGGTTTGCTTTTACTTAAATTCCGCACTTAATTTTCTATATCTTTTGTTTGTAAACTTGCACTGTAAGTCGGGTTTCTCCGCCTCTGGAAAGTCCGGAAAGGAGACCAATAGTGGACGGGCATTCCCGTGCATAGGCCTTGGATGTACTGACCCTGGGGGGTCGGGAACCAAATAAAAATCCGTTGTGTCACTGTCTTGTATCTCTTCGTTCTGTTTATTTTCCGCTGCTACTAATATTTTAAGTCTAGAACGATCCAAGTTTTCCACGAGGTTTCCGCGAGAGATTTTGAACGGTCGATATTCACCCCCCCCTCTATTGACGGCACCGGTCCTACAATTAGTATCAGAGCCGAGCCGCTCTTCACCGGACTAACCGCCGACGGAGCAACGACGCCAGGAGTTGAGGGGGAGCCCAAGGGTGAATAAGGTACAATTTTTTTTATGTCAAATTTTAAGTTGCACATTATTTGTTTCACGTGCAGGGAGAGAGGGCACTACAAAAATCAGTGCCCTACTCGTAAGATTCGGCCTACATCACCAACGGCAAAGGGGATACCAACGCCAGGAGTCAGGAAAAACAAGGATCACGTGCAATGCTTCAAGTGCGAAAAATTCGGACACTACAAAAACAAATGTCCGGCAAAGGTACGAAAAATTTATGTTCCAAAAACTTTACAAATTCCTGCACTATCTTATGATAACTTAGTTAATTTTCCTGTTAAATTAGATTATCTGCACAATAGAATAATATGTTGCCTGTCAAATTAGAAAATGCAGATATGACTAAAATATCAGAAATTAATTGTTTAATTCAGAATATCGATTAAGTAATTGATAAAATTAATTCTGATAATTATTCTGATAAAATTAACTCTGATAATTATTCTGATAAAATTAACTCTGATAATTATTCTGATAAAATTAATTCTAATAATTATTCTGATAAAATTAATTCTGATAATTATTCTGATAAAATTAATTCTGATAATTATTCTGATAAAATTAACTCTGATAATTATTCTCATAAAATTAATTCTGATAATTATTTTGATAAAATTAATTCTGATAATTATTCTGTTAAAATTAACTCTGATAATCATTCTGATAAAATTAATTTTGATAATTATTCTGATAAAATTAACTCTGATAAATATTTGATAAAATTAATTCTGATAATTATTCAGATAAAATTAACTCTGATAATTATTCTGATAAAATCAACTCTGATAATTATTCAGATAAAATTAAACCTAAGGATAATTCGGAATTCAAATTCGAAAATCCTAAGGATAATTCTGAATTCAAATTTGAAAACCTTAAGGATAATTCTAAAGATAACCCTGAAATTATTGAAAATCTTAAGGATAAAGATGATTTTGTTGAAAATATTCTTGAGGATAATAAAGATAAAATTCTCCTAGATGATAACTTAATTATAGATAATCTTGAAAGTTATTACAAAAATTTAACTAGTGGCCCATTTTACTCCACCTACTGTGAGGATATTGAAAGATCTAATCTTGAGGAGGATATAGAACTATCTAAGATAAAGGCCATAGTTAATAAAAATTACAAAAATTCAAATAAATCAAAATTATTAGAAAAACTTGAAAAGAAAGATAAAGATGAAAAAGAAATTTTCGAAATAATGAAGATGATGAATTTAAACCCATAATTATTAATTAATCATTATAATCTTAATTAAATTCACATTAAATCCAAATTAATCCTAGTTAAATTTGAATTAAATCTTAATTTAATCCTAATTAAATTCGAATTAAATCTTAATTTAATCCTAATTAAATTTGAATTAAATCTTAATTTAATCCTAGTTAAATTTAAATTAAATCTTAAATTAAATCTTAATTTAATCCTAGTTAAATTTAAATTAAATCTTAATTTAATCCTAGTTAAATTCGAATTAAATCTTAATTTAATCCTAGTTAAATTTGAATTAAATCTTAATTTAATCTTAATTAAATCCCAATTAAATCTTAATTAAATCCTAATTAAATTCGAATTAAATCTTAATTTAATTTAATTTAATTCAAATTAAATCTTAATTTAATCCTAATTAAATTCGAATTAAATCATAATTTAATCCTAATTAAATTCGAATTAAATCTTAATTTAATCTTAATTAAATTCGAATTAAATCTTAATTAAATTCGAATTAAATCTTAATTTAATCCTAATTAAATTCGAATAAAATCTTAATTTAGCTTAATTAAATTTAAACTAAATCTTAATTAAATTCAAATTAAAGACAAAACAAATTAAAATCAATTATTTAAATTCAAATTAATAAATTTCAATTATTTAAATTGTGACAACCCACCTTTTGGTACTAAGCTTTAAGTTACTACTACTTGACTTCCCTTAACTTGCTCTGAATTTTTTCCCTAAAAAAAAAACTTTCATTTTAATTGCTTTGCAAGGATTTGACCCCTAGAGCTCATAAGTGTAATATTGAAGTACTAACCAGCTGCTCCATACCATTTTCTTTTTAATGGTACCAGTCGACCGCTATAAGGCCAGTCGACTGGTGCATCAAACAAAAGGTTCTGTTCGATATCGCAGTCGACTGGTTCAGAACCAGTCGACTGGCACGCCTGTAAACCTGCATTTCAGACCTGAAAACCATTTCCAAAGATCTACAAATCATATACTTTCAAGACAAACAAAGACATAACTCCATTTCTATACTCTATACTAGTTTTATAAGCATCCTAGCAACTCAAAACAAATCTAATGACTTGAAATTAGAATCTTTGCGGAAATTTAAGAAACTACCAAACCATATAAAATCGTGCTAAAGATTGTAACAACTTTTGACTCTATGCGGAAATTAAACACAATGTTCACATTTTACCAATCAAAATATTAAACCATAAGTTTCTAAACTTCAGAAATTGCCTCTAAGCCTTAACCCAATGGATCTCTTCCACGGTTCCACCAACACTGAGCATCAATGCAAGTCCTGGCCACCTCCATAACTTATGCTTTTTCTTTGCCCTTATCTGCAATAGAAAGAAATACAACTAATAAGCACAATACTTAGTAAGTAAATCCTAACTCACAAATCCATGCTATCGATAATAAACATGCTCATTTCAAAGAATGCTTACTTCCAAAATACATGCACATGGGAAAACTTACATATACATATCATGCTCAATCATGTTGAAAGCATTACTTGCATAAAACATTTGTAAACTTAACATGCTCAAACATTAAAACACTAACCTCTTTACTCTTACCCTTTATCATGCTTGCAAAGTATCAATGTGAACTTATTGAAATAAAGACATGTACTCAAAGCTAAAACACTTGTAAATACTTATATACTTTAAAATAATATTCAACTTTCTTTAGGCCTTGACATTGTACCATGGTATCAATGTACCAATTGCGCGCTTCTCTAATAGGTTGTGGGGTAGCTAGCCACCATACCCTATTAGAGTTTCTTTCTATCTTTCGGTGGGCCTTCCATTTGCCCGGTACATGTCACTTTCTGAAAATAAAATACTTTCTTACTTACAGTACTTATACTTATCAACCATCTTACTTTTGCATAAACTTTGCACTTAAAACCCTTTACCTTTCTTACTTGGGACTTTCATTGAGCACCTTGCGTGCCCTTAATCCCAACCTCATTTTTGGGACTCTTCACAAATTAAATCTTATCATGCTTAGCTTACATACACCAAATCTAAACCAATTAAATTTCTATCATGAAAAACATGCATCTTTAAGAACTTAAAACACACGCTAACCATAATCTTAGCGCATGCATCATAAAACATGGTTCTACAACAAGATCTTACATACGAAAACTACTCCTATTGCAGGTGAGTGATCTACTTACCTTTATCTTGAAGAAAACTCACTAAATCGAGGTATAAACCTAGCGTAGAACTCCTCTCTTCTTCCTTGTGAGAAACCTTCACTCTTTGGCCCTAGGGAGAAACCCTAGATTCTCTCTACTCAAGAGGAAAGAGAAGAAGAACTCCTTGGCTTCCTCTATTTTCGCAGCCCCTCCCTGTAGGATCGGGTCGACCGGCTAGAGGGGGGTGAATAGACGGTTTTTGAAAAATAAGCACTAACACTCGTCCTTAAAAAAAAATAAACTTGGTTGCAACAGAGTCGTTGCTTCCAAGGCAGTTGATGCTCAAACAGAAACTCCTTAAGGCAGAGAAGCCTTTACAGTTGTAGCACAGAGAAAGCTTAGAGAGAAAGAGAGTTTACAACTCAATGAAATTGCTTTAACTTCTAAAACTCCAAGCCTATTTATAGGTTAGGAAAATAAATCCAGATTGTAGATCTTTGATAGGATTTCTCTTATCTGTTGATCTGCAGATTCGATCTTGATGGTTGATCATGGATATATTTTAACCATGGCCTTTAGATCTGATTAAAGGATAAGGTTATCCTTTAGAAGATAAAGTTTAATTAAAACTTTGCTTCTATTCGCAGCAAGTGATTAACTTTATCTTCGGCTCACATCAACTTATTCACATCACCTGTTTATCCCATTTGGTAAGTATGGAGACATCCAGTAATGTGGACACAGGTTCGAATCTTCTTGGCACCAAATAATTTTCTCTTTTCTTTTGGGCGCTTGGACCGGTCTTTTTGATTCTTTATCTTCTGGGTGATTTCTGGCCAACCGGAGTTAGGCTCACCCGAACCCGACTTCGGCCTTTCGCCCCTCGAGCGTCCTTCCTCCCGGCTTCTCATCCCTCGGACACCGCGCACGTCCTTCTTGCTCCATCGGCGTACTCTTCTGCAGCTTCCGCGTCCCTCGGATTGTACCAAGCTCGTCGGCTCACTTCCCCGCACAATCCTTCTCGTCCGCTACGTCTTACGCTCGACTTCCTCCGTACCTAAGCTCCTGCACACTTAGCAGAGGGATTAAAACCAACAGGACCTAACCTAACTTGGTTGATCACATCAAAACCAACCGGGGCACCAACACTCCCTCGCCTTCTTCTCGCACGCAGCCGCCAACAATCCCTAATCCCCCTTACGTGACTTAAGCGGGGTTAATATATCTCTTAATGAAATGGCCTAACTACCCTATAACATTATTTCTCTCCATTCATTTCTCTGCTTGATACCCTTGCCCAGCTGGTTAGCTGAGCACGCTAAAGGCCTTGGCCCTGTGTGGTCGCGAGGTCGAATCTCTCCGCGACCATTAATTAATTATTTTTTTTCTAATTTTCTTCCGAAAAATGCTAGAAAAATTCCTAAAAATCCCTAATAATACCAGAAAATTATTGGGTATTACATAAATTCAAATTTAATTTAATTAAATCTTAATTATTTAAATTTAAATTAATTAATCTCAATTATTTAAATTCAAATTAATTAAATCTTAATTATTTTAATTCAAATTAATTCAAATTAAGTTAAATTCAAATTTAAATTAAATTAAATTCGAATTAAACTTTAATTAAATTCAAAGTAAAATTAAATTCAAATTAAAAGTTAGGTTGAATTCAAATTAAAACTCCAATTAAATTAAATTCAATATTAATCCTAATCAATTAATTTCTAACCAATTATTCTCAAATTCAACATCAATTAATTCGTAATTAACCTGAATCCAACTAAAATCTTAAATAACTTAAACTCAAACTAAAATAAAATTTTACTCAAACTATAACAATTAAAATTAATAACATTAAATATGTCAAAGTGGGTTGACATATTCGCGGGTTCACACGACATGTATCAAATCGGGAATTTAATACACTTTTAGAAACCTAAATAAAATAATTTGAATTAGTTGACTCATGCATAATTGCCATGTCATGCATTTGCTATTTATTTTAAATATATGACATGTCATTCATATTTAAATTTTATGCATAATTTAGAATGGCTATAGGAAAAAGAATGATTGAAACTTGATCAACCTAGTATTGGGTGGAGGTGAGATGATAGTACGTTAGGGAAGTCATCTTGGCAGAACTAGCCGAAGCTACCGATCCTAGACCCAAACTAGTTAGACCAGAATTTTTCAAAAAGTGATTTTGAAAATGAAATTTCATTAAAAGGCTTTGTCAAGGAAAGGGTTGATGATCCAATAAGGCTACGGCCAAAGAAGGCCTAGTGTCTCGCCAAGACCTGGAAGCCAATTTTTTAAATTCAAATTCAAGTTACTTCTTGTCAAATTCAAATCTAACACAAGCTTCAATTAAATCTTAGAATTAAAAATAAATTAAGAAAAATGATTCAAGCATCTCACAATACACCTATAAGGCAACTATGCTTGTTGTATTGATAGATCTAAAATGGGTGAGATGTTAAGGACTAATGAATTGAAAAATATTTTTCAAAATTATTTTTCAAAATGGTTAGAATATCTTCCTAAAAATATATTTTCAAAATAGTGCTTCAACATAATAATGTTTTTGTTGAATTCATGCTTGTCTAATTGAATATACATATTATACGTTTTTCAAAAATTATATCTTTTCAAAAATTGTTTGACTCACTCAATTAGACACAAACCTCTTAGGACAACACTAAAGATCCTTAAGGTACGTAGATAGAGTCAAACGATGTTGGGTACAGGGGGAGTGCTTTTTATTTTTTTTGGCTTTCAAAAATTTCACTTTAAATATTACTATCATTTGAAAAATACTTTTCGAAAACTGTGCTTTAAATCATTATTACTTATGCTTTTAAAAAGGGGTTTATGTTGTAAAAATTATAAGTTCGAAAAGTTCACCTATTTCTTTGACTTTGATAAACCCTAAAGACACAGAGGAAAGGTCCACTTCATGATTTTCAAGGACTCCTAGGATGTGTCAAATTTATGGGGAGTCTGAGTCAAAAGAAGAATTACACAAAATTCTTTTTATTTTTTTTGTTAAATATTTCTTTTTAATCTGAATCAAACTTTAAGACTCATAGGAAGAGTACTTGTGGTCAATAAGCTTCCAAGGACTGAGTCAAGTTTAGGGGGAGGTCAACTTAAAAGAACTATTTAATAACATATTTTCATATCTTCAAAATCTAAGTCTTTTAAAATACTATTATTCTATTTGTTTGAAGTTATGTGAATTATGAAATTATTATATTTACTTGAGTTTGAAAATTTTTCAGAACACTTAGGAAAATATTCTTGTAGTTAACAAGATTTCCTAGGATTGTGTCAGACTGGAAAAGAAACCAAGTCAAGTAAAATAGTATATTTTTCAAAATCTCATCTTTTTCAAAATAGTTAGTACTTGCAAAATCTGCATAATAGTTATATTTTCCAAAATAACATTCTTTCAAAATTATGCATCTTCCAAAGGTACTCATATTTTTTTTAAAAAAAATTACATAATTCTTCAAAAGTACTTGCATTTATTCTAAAAGTATCATAATAATTTTCAAAGTATTTGTAATCTTCAAAGCGCATAACATCTTTGTCAAAATTATGCATTTTTCAAAAAATGTAATATATCATTCAAAATGCAATGCTTTCAAAATTTTGCACTAAGTATTTTTAAAAAAGAAATAAAAGCTTTCATTATTGGTGCAAGTATTTTATTAAAGTTTTTTTGATGTATGACAAAGGGGGAGAGGTGTGCTTAAGTTAGGAATTTTTTCCACAGGATCAAAAATTTATTTTCAAAACTAAGGTTACTTTTTTAGATCCCAAGGATAGTTAGCCCCTTCAACCAATCTAACTTAAGTTATTGTCAAACATCAAAAAGGGGGAGATTGTTGGTGCAAGTTGCATCAATAATGTTCTTCTTTAAGTGTTTTAATGTTTGACAATACACTTAAGTCAGTGGTATAATTGAACAGACAAAGGGGAGCAAAGGAGAAGTAACCTAAGTTGAAGAAATGTCCTAGTTAACCTAGGTATTGAAACCCTAAGACCTAGCGAAGGGCTGCTAGGCACCTAGCGAAGGGCTGCTAGGTATCATAACCCTAAGACCTAGCGAAGGGCTGCTAGACACCTAGCGAAGGGCTGCTAGGTATCATAACCCTAAGACCTAGCGAAGGGCTGCTAGGCACCTAGCGAAGGGCTGCTAGGTATCGAAATCCTAAGACCTGGTGAAGGGCTGCTGGGCGCCTAGCAAAGGGCTGCTAGGCATAGAAGACCTAGCGAAGGGTTGCTAGGCACCTAGCGAAGGGCTGCCAGGCATAGAAGACCTAGCGAAGGGCTGCTAGGCACCTGGCAAAGGACTGCTAGGGAATGAAGTCTTGGTCCAAGGGACTGAGCACCTTAGCTGAGCGATGACTAAGGACAGGAGTAGAGATGGGTCAGGGTTTGGGCGTCTCGAGGTTCAGAGGTATCGGAAGCTAAGCAAAAGTCCACCCGAAGGGCTGGGTGGCAATCGTCTCCTGAAAGGAGTAAGTGAAGGGCAAGTTCTCGAGGATGGGAACTTGTGCCGGTTCGACCTAGGTTTTCGTGCAAATCCGAAGTCCAAACCAAGTCCTTAAGCTTAGTATTATATGCATATATGCTTTGTGTTTGTGTATCTTGCAGGTAACAAGAACCGGAGACAAAGCAAGCAGAAGAACTAGCTTTACAGTCTTTATGCAGGGCGCCCCCAGTGTTGGGGGAGCCCCCATCAGCCAGGGCGCCCCCAGTCTTGGGGGCGCCCAAGCCAGAGTGAGAAAAACAGCAGTTTTGTGATGTAATCAAAACAGGTGTCAAGAGGGGCGCCCGGAACACCCGAGGCGCCTGGGTCAACCCTGTTTCGTTGCTGAGAGGCTGAAGTAGTGGATTAGAACTGACTGGGTTCAAGATGGGCGCCCGGAAGGTCCGGGGCGCCCTTGGTCAAAGCTGTTATCAGCTACGGTGAGGTAGGCGCAGGGATAAAGTTTGACCGAGTCTTCCGGGGCGCCCCCAACGTCCAGGGCGCCCCCAGGTGTGCTATAAAAGGGGCTTCGACCACCCCTCTACTTCAACAACAACTTCGAAGAGCGATTCTAAGCATTCTGACCGACGACAACACGCTAGAGACGAGGCTCTATGACCGGGAGACTCCAGGAGAAAGTGCGCGGCACTTCGGAGGTCCAGATCGGCCGAGCTTCAGACTTTGTCTTGTTGGTTTGCTTTTACTTAAATTCCGCACTTAATTTTCTATATCTTTTGTTTGTAATCATGCACTGTAAGTCGGGTTTGTCCGCCTCCGGAAAGTCCGGGAAGGAGACCAATAGTGGATGGGCGTTCCCGTGCATAGGCCTTGGATGTACTGACCCTGGGGGGTCGGGAACCAAGTAAAAATTCGCTGTGTCACTGTCTTGTTTCTCTTCGTTCTGTTTATTTTCCGCTGCTACTAATATTTTAAGTCTAGAACGATCCGAGTTTTCCACGAGGTTTCCGCGAGAGATTTTGAACGGTCAATATTCACCCCCCCCCCTCTATCGACGGCACCGGTCCTACATATGTGTCCCCAATAGTAAAGAGCTGAGAAAGATGATTCTTGAAGAAGCCCATAGAACTCCCTACTCAATGCACCCTAGTTCCACTAAGATGTATCAGGACTTGCAAAGAAGATTTTGGTGGTCCGGAATGAAAAGAGACATAGCTAAGTATGTCAGCACCTGCCTGACATGTCAGAGAGTTAAAGCAGAACACCAGAGACCAGGAGGTGTCCTACAACCCATTCAGATTCCAGAGTGAAAATAGGAAGACATAGCCATGGATTTCATAATTGGTCTACCAAAGACAACTAATGGCTATGCCGCTATTTGGGTAATAGTAGACAGATTAACCAAGTCTGCCCACTTCTTGACAATCAAAGTGTCTTATTCGATTGAAAGATTAGCCCAGCTATACGTACAGGAAGTGATCCGACTACACGGAGTCCCGAAGACCATTATCTCTGATAGAGATGGTCGTTTCACTTCACACTTTTGGGAGTGCGTACAGACAGCGCTAGGCACCAAACTAAAGTTTAGCACAACTTTCCATCCCCAGACTGATGGACAGACAGAGAGAGTGAATCAAATTCTAGAAGATATGCTCAGAGCTTGTGCATTAGATTTCAAAGGCAATTGGTGCAAATATTTATGTTTAGCTGAGTTTCCCTACAACAACAGCTACCAAGCTACTATTGGTATGACACCCTATGAAGCTCTTTATGGTAGGAAGTGCAGATCTCCCCTTTGTTGGTATGAAGGTAGTGAGAAGAAAGAAATGGGGTCTCATACTGATATAGATGATACCACAGAAGTTATAAAGAGCATCCGCCAGAGAATAAAAGCTGCTCAAAGTAGGCAGAAGAGTTATGCCGATGTACGCCGTAGACCGTTAGAGTTTGAAGTTGGGGATACAATTTTCCTCAAGGCAGCCCCTATGAAGGGTGTAATGAGATTTGGCAAGAAAGGCAAGCTAAGTCCTCGATACATAGGACTCTACCTAGTGACGAAAAGAGTTGGCAAAGTAGCTTATGAGTTGGAGCTACCTCCAGAGATGTCAGCAATACACAATGTGTTCCATGTCTCAATGCTAAAGAAGCATATACCAGATGCCAACCAAGTGATTGAGCCACAGATGATACAAGTTCAAGAAGATCTCAGTTATGAAAGTCGACCTATTTAGATAATAGATCGAGCAGATAAGAAGCTGAGGAACAAAGTGGTACCACTAGTAAAAGTCTTATGGCCGAATCAGAAGTATGAAGAGGCAACCTAGGAATCAGAAGATAACATGAGGCAAAGGTATCCAGAGCTGTTCTAAGTTCGAGGACGAACTTTTTATCAGGTAGGGAGGATTGTAACACCCAATAATTTTCATGAATTATTAGGAATTTTTTTGAATTTTCTGGCAATTTTTCGAAATAAAAATAAAAAGAAAAAGGAAAGGGTCGGGCGGAGGTTCAATCTCGCGACCACGCGGGAAGCCAATCCTTAAGCGGGCTCGGCTAACCAGAAGGTTGAGGGTATCAAGCACAAAAAAAGGATGGATCGAAATTATGTTATAGTTGAATAAGTTCTTTTCATGAAGAGGTGTTTCAATTTTCGCTTAAGTTGCATTAAATCCCCTTTAGGGATTGATGTCGGCGAAAACAAGGGGCAAGGGAGGCTGCGAAAACAGGGAGAAAGCAAGGGTTTTCTTCCTCGTTCTTCTTCTTCCACTTGAGTAGAGAACCTAGGGTTCCTTCCCTAGGGCCATGGAGTGAAGTTTCTTGCAAGGAAGAGAAAAAGAGTCTTACGCTAGGGTGTTTCTATATACTTAGTGAGTTTTCTTTAAGCAAAGGGAGGTAAGTAGATCACTCACCTGCAATAGAAGTAGTTTCGTATGTAGTTTCTCGTTGTAGAACCGTGATTTTGTGATCTAAGTGCATGCTTTAAGAATATTATTTTATTGTGTGATTTAAATTTCTGAATAATACATGTTTTATCATAGAACTTGAATTGGAGTAGGTTTTGTGTATGTGAATCTAAGCATGATAAGACCAAGTTCTTGAAAAGTCCCAAAAATGAGTTTTGGGTTAAGGGCACGCAAGGTGCTCGATGAAAGTTCTAAGTAAGAAAAGTAAAGGTTTGTAGTGCCAAATTTATGGAAAAAGATGAGATAGCTTGATAAGTATAAACATTATAAGTAAGAAAGTATTTTACTTTTGTAAAGTGACATGTACCGGGCAAAGGAGAGGCTCACAGAAAGTTAGAAAGAAGCTCTAATAGGGTGTGGTGGCTTGCTACCCCGAAACCTATTAGGGATGCGCGCAATGGTACATTGATACCAGGTACAGTGTCAAGGCCTAGAAAGTTAATTATTATTTTGAAGTATATGAGTATATGTAAGTGTATTCAGTTAAGTACATGTTTTGTTAAGTATGTTAACATTGTTATGTTACAAGCATGTTAAAGAGCAAGAGCAAAGAAGTTAGTGTTTTAATGTATGGAAATGTATAAGTATCAAGTCTCAAAAGAAATCATGAGCATGTTAAGTTTGCAAGTGTTTTACTACAAGTAAATATTTTCAAGCATGATTGAGCATGATAAGTATATGAAAGTTCCCATGTGCAAGTATTTCTAAGTGCATGTATTTTGAAGCAAGCATTCTTGAAAAGAGCATGTTTATCATTGATCGCATGGATTTGTGAGTTAGGATTTACTTACTAAGCAAATCGCTTATTAGTTGCATTTCCTTCTATTGCAGATAAAGGTAAAGAAAAGGCATAAGCTAAGGAGGCGAACGGGACTTGCATTGATGTTCAGTGGCGGCGGAACCGTGGAAGAGATCTTTGGGTTAAGTCATATAGAAACTTGTGGTTGGTGTTTTGGATTAGTAGAACGTAATGATTTTGGTTAAACTTTGCATAGAGACAAAGTTGAGTACAAACTCTAGTATAGATTTCATATGTTTTGATAGTTTATTTAATTCCGCAAAGATCCTAATTGCAAGTTAATGGGTTTGTTTTGGGTTGCTAAGATGTTTCTAAAACTAGTATAGAGTATAGATTTGGAGTTATCTATCTATATGCTTTGGAAGTGTAGGAATTATGGACCCTTGAAAGGTTTTCTCAGGTCTGAAACTGCAGCTTTCAGGCGTGCCAGTCAACTGTTGCAGATACCAGTCGACTGCCATATCGAACAGAACCTTCTGTTCGATGCACCAGTCGACTGCCAAGAAGCCAGTCGACTGGTGCCGCGCACAGAAAGTTTCTGTGGCCGATACTAGTCGACTGGCCTTCTAGTAGTCGACTGGTGCCATTGAAAAGAAAGTGTTGTAGGGCAAATGGTTAGTGCTTCAGTTTTACAATGACAGTGACGTCCGCCTTGAGAGAGAGAAGTCGGGTCGTCACAGTCATTGTACTGATCTGGCGAAATTCATATTGCTCAATTTGCATATCATCAGCTTGGAATTTTAGTACACTTGTACTGGGTTATAATTAATCTGCATTTCAGATTTTATGATCTTCCTCCTCACTCCAGATTAGCTTAAAGTATTCAACAAGTTTTGTAGAAGAATTCAGACACTCATCTTCTAGATTATTTACTTCTTCATTTAGATCAAATGTCAAATTCTTTGTAATTCTATTACCACTATACTCGGAAGATAATGGAATATTATTACTGACTATTTCTGCTCCATTCCCCATGACAACATTATCATCAAGAGTATTCCATATCTTAGAGAGAATTTCGTCAACAACATTATCATCCCTGAAAAATAAATTACAATTAAATTTGACAAACTTTCAAATTCATAATCAAATATTTCAGTAATTTAAAAAAACAAACAAGGATCGATACAGATGCAATCAGTCCATCAGTAGGGCCTGATATGGTATGATATCAAGCCCACGGTGGCCCTGATATAATCTTATATCAGACCCTAGGTCAAAGAATATCAGACACTCCTAGGGCCTGAAATCAAAGGATATCAGGGCCGAGGTCGTATTTAAGCATGAATTTATCATAAGTTTAAACAATTTCTGAGAACCCTATTTATGTAATGCATGATACCGTTAGAGTCCTTCTCTAAACAAAAAATTAGTAGAAAGATTTGATCATGTATAAAACTAGGTCTGATACCATATCAAAGCAGAATAGAGTCTAGCTAAAATAAACCCTATAAGAACCCTTATACTATTTATTTTCACTGTATATACAAATTTTAAGTAGTCAATCATATGTACATTACTAAATTTTTTTTCTTCTATCAAACAAACTGTTGCTTGAAGTTTCTCCTTCAACACCTATCTTCCTCAATGATTGTTTTAAGTCGACTTTTTGAAGTCACCTTTAGAACAAGTCGACTCTTTGGGGCAAGGTAGAAATATATATGTACCTTTGTGCTGAGTCGAGTTGTGCAAGGTAGAAATATATATGTAGGGTGAGAAAAAGTCGACTCTCTGGGAAATCCGAACCACAATATCTTATTTTAAATTGGAAACTCTGAAAATGTGGTTCGAATGTCTCGAAAAGCCAACTGATAAAGGGAATTGTTGGCGGGAGGGGTATAAGAGGATGCACCCTTTGGTAAAAACGAAACCTCAAGACGCTTTTTGGTAATTACGAATTCTCACGTGCGCCGTTTAGTAAAAAGTTGTAGATTATAACAACAATTGGCGAAACGTGCCAGAGGTGGCATCGACGTTGATGCTGTCAACACGTGTGTCAGAACGATCGCTTTTGTCTCAAGGCACAAACAAGAATATGCTATTAGGGTCAATTTTTCATGCGTTAATTATTATCTGAGTTGGTAATATTCATGATTTATTTTTTATTTATATTAACTTTGAGGTGATAAAAGATAATTTATTCATTTTTAATATTTCGCCAACTCATTTCAAGACTAACACAGAAAAGATAAATTAATTATGTGTCTGTGAGAACTCTCATATTAATTTTGAGGAGTTGATAAAAAAAATGATGAATCAGACAGCAGACTAATTGAATTTGGGATGACCGGTCCGGTCCCACGGAAGTTTCCCACTGGTCACCAGGGTAAATCAGAAAGCGCTCGCCGTAGGCAGTCTAGAAGCCCAACGTACTAGGATTCACGCCCCATTTGGAGGAAAAATTCCTACAAAATGCGCCATAGCTGGGGATCGAACCGCGGATGTCTAAGTTAACGACTAATTATCCTACCGCTATATCATAGTCCCGGAGGCGAGAAGAGTTGATAAGAAAAAAAAATAAATGATGAACCAGGCAGCAGACAAATTGAACCTGGGGTGACCAGCCCCACCCCACGGAAGTTTCCCACCTGTCACCAGGGTAAATCGGGAAACGCTCGGTGGCAATCTAGAAGTCCAGCGTCCCAGGGTTCGCGTCCCATTTAGAGAAAAAATTCCTGCAAAATGTGTCGTAGCTGGGGATCGAATCATAAATACCTGAGTTAATAACTAAGTACCTTACCGCTGCACCATAATGCCGGGGGCGAGAAGAGTTGATAAGAGCATTGGGACCACATAGTTTTTTTTTTTGTTGCCATCACAGAGATCAATGGATTGATTATTGGTCGATGACTTATTTGTAATATTCAATAGAAAATTTTCAATTCGATCGGTCGTACTAATTGGACACATGGGACTGGGATAAAAAAATAATAATAAATAGAAAGAGGAAGAGAGCCGTGAGTAAGAGCCTCCCTCTCCCTCCGGGCGGCGGTCATGGAGAGGTCCGATGGCGTGATCCCTCCGCAAGGCCACAAGAATCTCCTGAAGAGCGAGGCCCTGTACCAGGCCAGTCTTGATCCTTCTTTCTCCACTTTACAATTAAACTAGCTGATTGCATTGGTTCCTGAAGAATATGATGTGCTTGCACCTGGTATATGTGCAGTATTTACTGGAGACGAGCGTGTATCCGCGTGAGCCGGACGCCATGAAGGAGCTCCGCAGCATCACGGCCAACCATCCCTTGTAAATCTCCGATCCCCCTTTCTTATCAACTACTTCTGTGCTGCTATTACTTTTTAACAAGGGGCGACTTCTGTGCTACATAAACTTCCACAGTATACTTTTACAATTTTAAAAGTATGTCCAGTATTCATTGAAGTTAAAAGTAAATTTCTTAAAATCTCAAAAATTCTGCTGATTTTATAATTAACCTTTTTTGAAATATGAATTTGGTTTAGAATATGGTTGGCGCATCAAACCGTGCGATGTTCATATAATTCAATACTTGTAGATAGCATAAGTAAATTGCAAGGTAAACTATTAAATGGGACTACATTATGGGAGGCAGCTTTCTGCAGCATGTGGTTGGTAAGTTCAATGAAAGTAAAAGTACGAATAAAGCAAACAACTTTGTTTCTTCTTTTTTTTTTTCCCCAAACAGAAACATTTGTTTAGTTCAAACTTTGAGCTTAATCGATGTGTTATATGTTGGATTGCGCATGGCTGCTAGAGATCGAAAGGGGTGAATAGTGGAATAATAAAAACAATTGAAGGAGAGTATGTAATGAGTATAGCAAAAAAGTAAACAGATATGATTAATATAGCAGAATAAATGAGCATAACGGAAATAGTAAGAATGGTAAATATGGTTATGATTGAAAACACTATAATAATTTGAAATGATACTTGCAATATAAGAAGAATGTAAATAGTGAAAGGTCTTTTACGTATTTCGGCAGTCTTGAAAACTCTTACCCTACGACTTATTGACCTGTAAGGTGAGTCACCTCTCACAAATCCACTAATTTCTCCTTTTCAGATATCTAGAAGGAAAAGAAACCTTTACAAAAATTATTTATAGTAGAGACAAAGAATAGAAAAAGTGAAGAGCTTATGCATAAAACTGCATCAAAAAACAACTTAAGAGTGAAATAGAGAACAACAAAAACTAAGAAAATATTGCAATAAAGAGCATCGAAGATGGTAGTAGATGAAGCACTTGTGATTATGATTGATTGTGTTGTCAAAGTGCCTTTGCATGATATTTATAAACTTGAACTTAGGGTCGTAAACGAGCCAAGCTAAAGTTCAAGCTTGGCTTGGTTTCTTTTTTATGAGATTGAATTTAGTTCGTTTAGATGTTATCGAGTTCTCAATTTAAGCTTGTTTAATAGTTTGAAATTTTATATTTTTAAACTTTTTTGGTTGGTTAGTGAGCTTCATACTTCAAGCTTGTTTGTTTAATTTGAGAGTGTAGGATCAAACTCGATGCTAGAAGGGAGTGAATAGCGTTATGAATTTTAAGAACTAATATTTTAAAAAATAATAAATAAACAAGGTAATGCTTCGACAATACTTGGAACATTGTAAGTTCAGTGATGAACTTCTTGATCCAAACCGTTTCCTTGACCGCCTCTGAAGCCGCAATATATTCCGCCTCAGTGCTAGAATCAGCAACGGTTTCTTGTTTGAAACATTTCCAACTTATTGTGCCTCTATTTAAGGTGAATGTGTATCCAAATTAGGATTTGGAGTTATCTTTGTCCGTCTGGAAACTGACATCAATATATCTACGTATAACCATATTACCTTCTCCATATACCAAGAACAAGTCCTTAGTTCTTCTTAAGTATTTAAGAATTACCTTGACAACCACCCAATAATCCATCTATGGATTCTACTGATATCTGCTTGTGACACTCAGAGCGTACGATACATCAAGCCTAGTACATAACATACATGATTGATCCTATACTTAACGTATATAGGATCTGACTCATGCGTATCCTTTTGTCTTGTGTGCTCGGGCACATAGACTTCGAAAGGTGAATCTACCTCATGGGAAGGATTTATTCTTGGATTCATCCATGCTAAATCATTTTAGCACTTTATCTATATGTGTAGACTACAAAAGACCAAGCAAAAAGTGGTTACATAGTAAAAGGGCTAATCCCTAACCTTAGAATCAAGAGCCTATTCCATAACTCAGAGTTGCAATCAGAGATCATCATTTAAGAAGTTATAATTAAGACAATTTCAGAAAAGGGAAGAAAAGCTTAGTCACATAGGATTGTCTACGGATGCTCTCAGATCTGAATTTTGGGCGCTAAGGCTTTGAAAATCCCTTTTATCAGCTTAACGAAGTCTTCTAGGGGCCCATGGGCGGCTCCCAATTGAGATACCTTTTCTTATCGGAATCAACTTTTATACCTGATTTCCAGGCACCTGACACGGTTGCGCCCGTCGGCACAGCCTGCCCGTGTCAGGCGCTATAACTGCTTTCGGCCGGCGGTACGGTCGTGCCGACAGGCCAGTGGCGTCCTCTGGAGAAAACTCGAAAATCTAACACGGTCATATTGGCTAGCACGGCTTGCCCATGGCGTCGCTCTAGAGAAAACTCGAAAATTTGACATGGCCATGTCGGCTGACATGGCCTGCACCATGGTAACCTCTGGAGAAAACCTGAAAATCTGACATGACCCTACCTGCTCGTGGCGCCGTCTGGAGAAAACCTGAAATCTGACATGGTCGTGTCGGCTGACACGACCGTGCCGGCGGACATGACCTGTCGTGGCACACATTGGAAAGTCTAAAAGATGGGGCATGATCACTCCAGAATGGCCACGACCATGGCAGCTGGATCGTGATCGGGAATTGGTTCTTGAACTCTGTTTTCGCTCCTCTTTGTGCCCTATCAAAGAAAATAAACAAGAGCAGCTTTCCGAACTGGAAAAGTATCAAAATGAAGCACGAATAGATGAAAATATGAGATATATGTACATGAAATGAGATAGGATATGTGTCAAACTATGATAAAAACCTATATGAAATGTACACATTAAAATCCCCCAGACCAATCCTTTGCTTGTCCTCAAGTAAACATCAATATCAGGAATACATGTAAATAATCATCGCCGAACTTTAATAAGTTCATCTAATCTTATCGAATAGTATTATCATTAAGTGAAGACAATTTCACCAAGTCTAACAAGAAACTTTAAGTGCACAGTGCATAGTTTGCTCCTAAAATTTTCAAATTCCTCCCTAAGTCAAGTCGTCATTCCATCATGTTCCTAAGGTTTCTAGCGTCTAGACATTTACCTGCCATACGCGAGGTTCGTCCCCTCTTCTCAACATTAGGTTTCAAAGGCATGCCCAGTATTGAGAGAAAGTGATAGGTATTTCCCTAGTAGCCTAGCTCTGTCTTAAAGGGACACATTATCATTTTCATCCATGACAACTTTTTTTTTTAATCCCATTTTTACCACTCAACATGTTTTATAACAGTTTCTTCCACTTAAAATGTTTTATTGCATTTCAATTTGCTATTTTTTTTACTTGGGATTTTGATTTTTTCAAATGGGTTGATACAAATATGAACATAATTCATTAACTAAAATATCGGGAGAGGGTCATTTACGGTTGCCAAGGTACTAGTCTAATAGGATGAATCAAGACTACGTCGTACTAAATCGACTCTTTGGAAACAAACTATAAGTGAAATAAAATGGTCAAACTATCTGTTGGATAGAAGAAGGAAGAGATATAACGCCATAATCTTCTATTATGTGCAATGAAGAATACAATATATATAGATGTTTATGAGGACTTAGTCAATTGATCAATTTTAAAATTAACTAATACAATTCTAAAGACATATTAATTATGTCATATAGAAAACCTTAATGGCACAAGATAAAAAGACTTAATTACCCCTGCAACTCACAACACTCCCCCTCAAGTTGAACATATATATCAAACATGTTTAACTTGCTAAGGACAAAATTAAACACAGCTTGGGGTATAGCTTTTGTAAACATATCAGCAAGTTGGTCCTCAGATTTGACATAGGGCAAGCATAACTCTCTAGAATCAAGTCTCTCCCGAATAAAGTGGCAATTAATCTCAATGTGTTTGGTCCGATCATGTTGGACTGGATTGTTTGCAATATTAATTGCAGCTTTGTTGTCGCAGTACAGCCTGAGAGGTAATTCAGCCTTTAACCCCATGTCTTCTAATAAAAAACTCAACCATAACATTTCTGCAAGACTATGTGCCATGGCTCGATACTTTGCTTCCGCACTGGACCGTGCACAAACACTTTATTTCTTACTTCTCCAAGTTACCAAGTTTCCTCCTAAAAAGGTGCAATAGCCAGAAGTAGATCTTCTATCATCTCTAGAACCAGCCCAATCAGCATCAGAATAACATTCCACTTCCCTTAAACAACAAGCCTTTCCGGGACATGACTTTAAGTACCTCAAAATCCTGTCAACGGCCTTCATGTGGATAGTTTTAGGAGCACGCATGTACTGACTCACTACACTAACAGCGTAGGTAATGTCAGGCCTAGTCATAGACAAATAGAGTAATTTTCCAACCAACCTTTGATACGCTCCCTTTTCCAGATTTGTAAGATCATCCCTTGTAGAACTAGTAAGATCATGATTTACTTCTATAGGAGTTGCTGCTGGCCGACAACCCAACTTCCCTGTCTCCTTGAGCAAATCCAACACATATTTTCTCTGACATATATATATTCCCTCCTGAGATCGAGCAACTTCAATACCAAGGAAGTACTTCAATAGTCCAAGGTCTTTAATTTCAAACTCTGATATTAACTTGGACTTAAGAGCCTGGATTTCAACCTCGTCATCACCTGTGATTATCATATCATCAACGTAAACCAAAAGAATGGTAGTTTTGTCCTCTTTCCTCTTCACAAAGAGTGTATGATCAGCATTCCTTTATCTATAGCCAAACAATGTCATGGCTTTGCAGAACCTATCAAACCATGCTCTGGGTGATTGTTTAAGTCCATACAAAGCTTTTATCAGTCGGCAAACCTTCCCTTTTGTTTCAATTCCAGGAGGTGGTAACATGCAGACCTCTTCGTGAAGGTTACCATTTGAAAAAATATTTTTCACATCTAGCTGAAATAGCGACCAACCATACTGAGAGGCAAGAGAAAGAATCACCCTGACTGATTTGAGTTTTGCAACTGGAGCGAAGGTCTCCAAGTAATCCACCCCATATGTTTGAGTGAATCCCTTGACAACAAGTCTGGCTTTATATCTGACCACGTCACCCTCTGAGTTATACTTAATAGCATAGACCCATTTAGAATCAACCAAGTTCTTCCCCTTTGGGGGATCCACTAATTCCCAAGTACCATTCTTATTAAGAGCCTCCACTTCTTCATTCATTGCTTCCAGCCACCTTGAGTCCCTTACAGCTTCATAATAAGAAGAAGGTATAACATGATTTGATAGCTGTGAAACAAAGGCATGATATGAAGAAGACAAACGAGAATAAGAAACATGGTTAGAGATAGGATGTTGAGTACATGACTTGACCCCTTTCCTAACAGCAATTGGAAGATTCAGCTCATTCATATTCAGGGGTGCGATTGGTTCAAGCAATGAGGGTACAGGATCAGGAGCCAGAGCATCCGATTCAGCTAGCCGATTAGTAGTAGGTCCTTGCTTATGTCTTCGTCGCTTGTAAGTAATAATTTCTTGTGAAGCCTGCGAGCCCAGTAATGGAGCATCCAGTAGTGGAGCATCATCTTTTCTATTTTCCATGGCATCCAATGAAATAGGAGAAGGAACCACTTGAGGTACAAGGGAAGAAGGGGTAAGATTCTCCCCCTGGGGACGAGTCTGGGAAGAATAATAGGACTCAGACTCAAAAAAGGTAACATCCTTCAAGACATACCTTGTCCTAGTAATAGGATCAAAGTATTTGTACCCTTTCTGGCAAGTGGAATACCCTAAAAAAACTCCCCGTATAGCTCGGGGATCAAGCTTAAAGGTCTTGGGACCAAGAACATGAATAAAACAAAGGGAGCCAAATACCCGAGGTGTAAGTGAGAACAATGTGGTGTCAGGACGAAGAATATTGAGAGGACACTGGTACCCTAGACCTTTTGATGGTAGACGATTAATGATATAAGCTGCTGCAAGGATAGCATCAGCCCAGAAATATTTGGGTAAGTGGCGCTGAAATAATAATGCACGGGCTGTTTCAAGGATATGACGATTTTTTCTTTCAGCCAATTCATTTTGCTGTGGTGTGTAGGGACAAGATGACTCATAAAAAATTCCTAAATCCTCTAGAAAGGTATTTAGAGACTGTGTAAAGTACTCCCGTGCATTATCAGATCGAAGAGTTTTTACTTTTGTGTGGAATTGAGTTTCAACCATTCTACAATAATGTTGAATGAGTCGAGGAACTTCGTCTCTGCCTTTCATCAAATAAAGCCATGTACAGTGAGTGTAATCATCAATAAAAGAGATAAAATATCGGTAGCCATCCAAAGAAGGCACAGGAGAGGGACCCCACACATCTGAATGAACAAGGTCAAACAGAGACGAACTTTTATTCATGGACTCAGAAAAATGAGTTCGACAATGTTTAGATAACTGACAAACTTCACATTGAAGAGACTCAAGAGAAACAGAGGAGAAGAGACTAGGAAATAGAACGTTCAAGGATCGAAAAGATAAATGTCCCAAACGAGAATGCCATAATAAGATTTCTTGATGCTTATTTTCTGAACACTGAGCTGTAGACTTCAGAGCAGATGTTGTTCCAAGATGATAGTAATAAAGACCTCCTACTTCACGGCCAGTCCCAATCGTTTGCTTGGTCTCGAGATCCTGAAAGACACAATGATCGGGGAAAAAGGTTACTAAGCAGTGTAGTTGTTAGTAATACTACTAACAGAAAGTAAATTAAGAGAAATGGAAGGGACATGAAGTGCAGAGGATAGGATAAAGTGATCTGCCAGTTGTATGGAACCTTTACCAGCAACAGTGGCTTTGGTGCCATCAGCAATAGTCACTTTATCCTGCCCAGAAGACAAAGAGTAAGAAATGAAGGAATTAGCAAGATTTGTCATATGATCTGTAGCTCCAGAGTCAATAACCCAGGGGCTATAAGATCTTAACCCAGCAATACTTAACTCCAGGTCACGAATACCTGTGTGCGCTTGAGACGAATTAGTAGAGACAGAGGATGAAGTCTGAAGCCGTGATAAAAGGTCTTGAAGATTAGCAATATCAGCAGATGACAACTTAATATTAGAAGGTAATATTTCCACGACTAGGCGCCTTCTTGTCACTGTATTTGCATTTTTCAGGTTTTTTTTCTGGATATTTCTCCCAACAAAAATCTGAATCATGATTAGTCCTCTTGCAGTGCCGATAAAATTTTCCACCTTTTCCTTTTGTTCCCCCAGACTTGAGTTTGTTAGAAGAACCGACAAAAGCAGATGTCTATCCAATTGGAAAACTTGCTGTAGAGATATTATCTTTGTTGTTCATGGTCCTTCTCCTGCCTTCCTCACTCAGAATTTTGTAGTAGACTTGTTCTAGAGAGGGAGTAGGATCAATACTAAGAATTTGCCCTTTTAAATTTTCAAACTCTGCATGAAGCCCATCAAGAAACTTAATGATTCTGTCCTTCTCCAGAAGCTTCAAATATCTCTGATGATCATCAGTAGAAATCCAATTGTCCATCCTGTAGTAGTCAAACTCATCCCATAGCCCTTTTAAAGCAGCAAAATAATTTGTGACAGACATAGAACCTTGCTCAAGTTTAAAAATTTTACTACTTATCTGATAAGTATACAGCATATCATGTTTGCGTCCATACATCTGCTCCAGTGTCCTCCACATATCAACAGCTGTTCTATTATGAAGAATGATCTGTTTGATGCCAGAGCTAACAAAATTAAGTATCTAAGTCATTACCAGAATGTTGTCACGCCTCCAAGTACGAAAACTAGGGTCTTTTTCATCTGGTTTCAATTTTGAGCCATGAAGAATATCAAGTTTATCATGGCCTTCAACATACAGTTCAACAGCAACTGCCCACGATGCATAATTTGTCTCGGTTAATTTTTCCGAGGTTATTTGAAGACCAGGTCCTCCGGGTCCCGTCATTGTGAAAATTGGTTGAATCTGTCGGATGAAGTCAAAGGATCTGTAGACATCCCAGAACTTTCTCCAGAGGTGTACGCCATAACACACCACAAGAAGAGGGAAAGATCTTATGGCGAAAAACAGAAAATCCGGTGGAGGAGAAGGAAAATCTAGCGACAAACAGAAAATCCGGCTAGCGAGCAGAGGGAAAAATAAAAAAATCACTTTTCTTCACCAGCAAATCGTGCGCTAAAAAAAAAGATTTTTAAGTGCTCTTTAATTTTCTTGAGTTCAAGCGCTCATAGTCACGGGTCTGAGCCAAAACTTGATGAAACAGATCCAGATGAATTAGATCCGTAGAGGTGCTGGACAACTTCCGTTCTTTTCTGCTTCGGCAGGGCAGAGACAAGCCGTGCGAGAAGAAGAGGCCTGCCAAGAAGAGTGACGCTACGCTAGGGCTCGCGCGTCGCCAGGGAGAGCAGTGCGAGAAGACGAAGCCTGCCGAGAAGAAGCGACGTAGGGTTGGCGCGTCGCAAGGGAAGAGCCAAGAGACGAAGCCTGCCGAGAAGAGCAACGCCTGGGCTCGCGAATCGCAAGGGAAGAGCCGCGAGACGAAGCCTACCGAGAAGAGCAACGCCTGGGCTCGCGCGTCACGAGGGAAGAGCAGCGACGTCGGGCCCGTGCGTCACGTTGGAAGAGCAGCAACGTTGCGAACGGTAGCGTCAGGCTCGCGCGTTGCGGAGGAAGGGCAGCGACGTCGCGAACGGTACCAAGAAGAAGGGCTCAACCTTCGTGATCGATTGCGCACAGCCGTTCAAGGATATAATTATGGATATCGCCTCGCTGTAGAGATTTCTCCAGGAACAGATCAAGGTTTCGGGCAGAGTAGAGATCAAGGCAAGAAGGCAGAGACGAGGGGAAGGTTTCGGCGCCGTACAGAAAAAAGAAATTAGGGTTTTGAAGAACTTTGCTCTGATACCATGTTGGATAAAAAAAGGAAGAGATATAACTCTCATAATCTTATATTATGTGCAATGAAGAATACAATATATATAGATGTTTATGAGGACTTAGTCAATTGACCAATTCTAAAATTAACTAATACAATTCTAAAGACATTAATTATGTCATATAGAAAACCCTAATGGCACAAGATAAAAAGACCTAATTACCCCTGCAACTCACAACACTAGCCATTCATAGACACTATCAGGGACCCAGAAAGCCGTCCATTCTATAGAGTCCGGGTGCATTGCCACTTGATGGAATCCACTTTTTAGGTCGAACTTTGAGTTTATCTTACTATTTCCCACCTTTCTCAAAATGGTGTTGAATCTAGGCAGGCTGTATCGGTCTTTGTTTATAAGGTCATTAAGTCTTATATAATTAAAGACCATCCTTTCATTGCCTTTTACTTCTTTATCGGTTGTTGGATCAACTGTAGTTCCAGAATTAACGATTATTGCCGTAGTTCTGTGTCTGTTGGTGCTGGGTCGAATGACACCTAATTCCACTAGCGCCTTAATATGCTTTGAAAATGCCTCCTTTTGTGTTGGCGTTAGGTGTTTTAATAGCCTGTCTTCCATAATAAAATCAGGATTCTTGATGTCTAGTTGACAGACAATTTGATTCTTCGACCAATGTTGAAGGGGGTTGTTGCCAATATATCCTTGGTCCTTTAGTTCTTGGAGGAGTGGTCCAAACTTTTCTTTGAATTGTTGTTGTGTCGTTCCCGCTGAATAATTTACTATTTCCTTTATCTGGATATATTCTTCTTCTTCTTCCAGATCTAACTCCTCCAGTGCTGCAGCTACAACAGATGACAATGAATTTATTGTGGTTAGATTTGTATAAAATGTTACCACATTGCCTTCAATTCGGAGTCCTCCATGCATAGCTCGAATAAAATTGCATCCTATGATCATCTGAATATTATCTTCTAGGACCATAGGAAAACTGTAGGTATAGGGGATTCGAAAAATATTTTCCCTAATAAACATCCTCCCTGGTTTGAGCTTCATATCTACTATCTGTTGAGAATTAATTCCGCTGAAGCTGACAATGAATGTATTTTTTTCCAGTGCTTCGAGGGGTACAGATTTCATATCTACACAGCAGGTGGTAGCCCCGGTGTCCAAGATGGTCTTTAATGAAAACCTAGGAGTACCTGGAATTTCTATTTCCACGGTTAGATTATATAGCATATTTTTTACTAACCTCGGGCCTTTTGCTTCCTGTGTTGCAACCTTGTGAGTTTCAAGCAGCATGCTAGTTACTTCTTCTTCATTCCGACCTAATTCCTGTAGGTCTTGGCCCAATTCTTTTTCTAATAGCATCGATTCATACTGATTCTTGTAGTAATTGACTTCCTTATGTAGTCGTTCACTTTCACACCAGGCAATATAATACTGCTGTTCTTGGATTAGTTTTTTGGGAAAGAACTGAGCTGGTGCTGATGGGGCTATGGGAACTTCTTTGATGAAATAATATGGTCCGCATAGGTTACATGCTATTGATAAGCATTTTGGGCAGTGTATTCTTGCTCTTTGCATAGTGGCTCTTTTGCAGCAAGTGCATGTCCCCTCCTCAGACTACAACATGCACTTGCTGCAAAAGAGCCACTATGCAAAGAGCAAGAATACACTGCCCAAAATGCTTATCAATAGCATGTAACCTATGCGGACCATATTATTTCATCAAAGAAGTTCCCATAGCCCCATCAGCACTAGCTCAGTTCTTTCCCAAAAAACTAATCCAAGAGCAGCAGTATTATATTGCCTGGTGCGAAAGTGAAATTGAACGACTACAGAAAGAAGTCAATTACTACAAGAATCAGTATGAATCCATGCTATTAGAAAAAGAATTGGGCCAAGACCTACAAGAATTAGGTCGGAATGAAGAAGAAGAAGTAACTGGCATGCTGCTTGAAACTCACAAGGTTGCAGCACAGGAAGCAAAAGGCCCGAGGTTAGTAAAAAACATGCTATATAATCTAACCGTGGAAATAGAAATTCCAGGTACTCCTAGGTTTTCATTAAAGGTCATCTTAGACACTGGGGCTACCACCTGCTGTGTAGATATGAAATCTGTACCCCTCGAAGCACTGGAAAAAAATACATTCATTGTCAGCTCAAACCAGGGAGGATGTTTATTGGGGAAAATATTTTTCGAATCCCCTATACCTACAGTTTTCCTATGGTCCTAGGAGATAATATTTAGATGATCATAGGATGCAATTTTATTCGAGCTATACATGGAGGACTCCGAATTGAAGGCAATGTGGTAACATTTTATAAAATCTAACCACAATAAATACATTGTCATCTGTTGCAGCTGCAGCACTGGAGGAGTTAGATCTGGAAGAAGAAGAATATATCCAGATAAAGGAAATGGTAAATTATTCAGCGGGAACGACACAACAACAATTCAAAGAAAAGTTTGGAACACTCCTCCAAGAACTAAAGGACCAAGTATATATTGGCAACAACCCCCTTCAACATTGGTCGAAGAATCAAATTGTCTGTCAACTAGACATCAAGAATCCTGATTTTATTATAGAAGACAGGCTATTAAAACACCTAACGCCAGCACAAAAGGAGGCATTTTCAAAGCATATCAAGGCGCTATTGGAATTAGGTGTCATTCGACCCAGCACCAAGAGACACAGAACTACGGCAATAATCGTTAGTTCTGGAACTACAGTTGATCCAACAACCGATAAAGAAGTAAAAGGCAAAGAAAGGATGGTCTTTAATTATAAAAGACTTAATGACCTTATAAACAAAGACCAATACAGCCTGCCTAGAATCAACACCATTTTGAGAAAGGTGGGAAATAGTAAGATAAACTCAAAGTTCGACCTAAAAAGTGGATTCCATCAAGTGGCAATGCACCCGGACTCAATAGAATGGACAGCTTTCTGGGTCCCTGATAGAGTCTATGAATGGCTAGTAATGCCCTTTAGCTTGAAGAATGCTCCTGCCATTTTCCAACGGAAAATGGATAATTGCTTCAAAGGTACAGAAGACTTCATTGCTGTTTATATTGATGACATCCTCGCCTTGTCACCTTCTGAACAGGAGAACGCTACCCACTTAAGGAAAATGCTTCAGATCTGCCAAAAAAATGGGCTCGTCCTAAGCCTAACTAAAATGAAGATTGCAGTTCCCGAAATCGAATTCCTTGGGAATAGCCGAATCCGCTTACAGCCTCATATAATCACAAAAATTGCGGATTTCAAAGATGAAGAGTTGAAGACAACTAAAGGTATAAGATCCTGGCTGGGACTTCTCAATTACGCCCGGAATTATATTCTTAACTTTGGTAAACTTCTAAGCCACCTTTATGCAAAAACTTCACCAAAAGGTGACAAAAGGCTTAATGCACAAGATTGGGCCCTCACTAAAAAAATCAAGGGCCTCATAAAACATCTACCTGACTTAGAAATACTCCCAGAGGAATGCTGCATTATTCTAGAGGTAGATGGGTGTATGGATGGGTGGGGAGGAGTATGTAAATGGCGAAAAGGAAGATTCGATCCCCAGACATCTGAAAGAATATGTGTGTATGCCAATAGTAAATTCAACCCACCAAAATTAACCATAGATGTCGAAATTCACGCAGTTATGAACTCTATGGAAGCCCTAAAAATTTACTTTCTGGATAAAGCCTGCCTCATCATCAGAACAGACTGTCAGGCCATTATTAGCTTCTTTGGAATGCCAGCTAACAATAAGCTATCCCGTGTAAGATGGCTTGCATTCACCGACTATATAAAAAACACTGGGGTAGATGTTAAATTCGAACATATTGATGGGAAGGACAATCAGCTAGCAGATTCTCTGTCCCGCTTAATCTCGACACTTATCATCTCAGAATGGCCAGAAGAAATAATGAACCAGCTGGAATTGCTCCCCTTGGCCCTTCTGGAAGTGAAGGAAGCTCCAACACCCAAGGTCGAAGCACAACTATCCAAAGTCATCCAAGACTTACAAGCCTCTCTGAAGAGTACCATGACCTTATTCAGTATCGAAGAATCCGAACCAAACGAGGCATCAACAATAAAAACTGGAGGAAATCATACAACAGATGCATGACCTCCAGCAACAAGCATCAAGACAACCACTTGAAACTCTTAGACAACTATAATTACTCCACACCCTCAAAAAATTGGAGTGCCAACGCCTTAGCACTTCTGACAACTGGTGGTCGGACTGGTATCCTGTCACTAAGCAAATAGATGAACAGTTAGGAACGGGGTTGCACTAATAACTGACGCCGTTAACAGAATGAAGAATTTTCGACTCTGAAGCTTTGCAGACGTGATGGGCCCAGGTGACTCAATTATTGTAAAGTAGGTGACTCAGCCTTATCGGCTGAATTATTGTAAAGTAGATGACTCAGCCTTGTCGGCTGAATTATTACTGAACTCAGTTGTATAAGCTGAGTCATAAGATTCGTTCTTATCATGAGAGGAAACGCATGTGATGATGGGGCCTAATGAGCACCCAACATCGTTCTCCTTCTCTATATAAGAGACGAACTCTAGCCCTTGCAGAACACCTTCAAGCATCCCTTGAGCTCTACTTGGGAGTTTAAGCTTGTAATAACCTGTGCTTTCTTAATAAATTTGAGTGTCTTTGTGCATTTTTCTACCCCCAAAGACTTTCTTTGCTAAGCGTTCTTTGTAACCCCTCAAAGAAAGTCGATCCTTTTTCCCCCACTTCCTTCACGCTATCTCCTACATTTTTCATATTTAATTTCACTTTTGATTTATCATATTCATTCCTCGTGAATTTTGTAACATCATGACATTTAAATTTCAAAGTTTCAATACAATCAAAACTTTAACCATGATGTAAAGGTTTGCACAAGACTATTGAGAAGATATATCCTGATGTAGAGACAAGGATAAAAGTATATGAGCAACTTGAAAATTTTGATAGAAGCAAAGAATTGATCAACATGAGCATAGCAATAACAACAAGAGATAGAAAACAATTAGGTAAAGGGCAACCTGGAACATGAAGCTCCTGCCATGCGGGGTCCAGGGAATGGTCTATTGTACGCAACCTTACCTTACTTTGTAAGAGGCTATTTCCAGGACTCGAACCCGTGACCTTTTAGGTCACAAGGTAGCAACTTTACTATTGTGCCAAGGCTCCCCTTCATAGAAAACAATTAGGTAAACTAAGTAATTAAAAATATATTAATTTTAATTTTGAATGTTAACAAAGGTCTTTGTGGGTTTGTTGCTTTTTATTTTGTTCTAAGGTAGAAAAGTTATGGAAAAAGATGCTCTAATTTCAAAGCCTTGTCTCTGCATTTTAAGCTTGCCTTGTGATACAAAATTGATGTACTTTAGAACATATAGACTATAGAAGAAGAAATCATACAGAGATTGAACTCCCTCATCTTTCTCAAACATAATCTTCAACTTGAGTTGAGACAAAAAGTTTGACAAGAGAAAGGAGACTTCATATAATCTCTACATTTGTCAGAGATCAAGTCGGATGACGGATGGATCGTGAAGCTAATGATCATTCACATACAACAACCAAGCTAATGATCATTCACATACGCCCAAGAATATTTTAACATTGAGGGGAGGACATATAAAGAAAGGAAAAGTAGGTAAATGAATACAATGAATTTATGTATATGTATTGTGGATAGCTAAGCAGTTCAAATTTTTTATGAGAATGTTTTTTTTTTAAGATTCAGAAACTTGAATATGAAAGTGGATGAAAAACTATTAAGGAACAGATAAAATTATAAAGAAGAAGAGATCGAAAATGATGAGCCTGATGAGCATGACTAGGAATATGAGATTATAATGTTAGGTAATGATGAGGATGAAGAAATACAGATTGTGGGAGAATTTCTAGTGTCGAGACTATGATAGATTTACTTTAGGATTTAAAAGCGCATGAAAGTTTTTATTTTATGGATAATTTGATTATTTTGAAGATATCGGACTGCCCTTTTTTTGTCAGACTTGTTAGTTGTCAATGCTTTATTTTTATTTTTATTTTTATTTTTTTTTGAAAAGATAGATATGTATAAATCACGCTTCATGAGGTTAAGGCCTCAATCCACAGATCAAAACACGAGGCATGGGACTAGGCCTCCAAAGAAGAGGTCATTGTCCCATTAGGCCCCCATACATCTCACAGTGTCACATCACAACTCACCCTCAGCTCACAGCCACCTCCATGAGGTTTACATCATAAAGACAACACAAAACAACACTAATCAAGTGGGCAAAGCATCAATCAACATTTACATCATAAGCATCATCATCTAAGAGCATAATAGAGGTATCTAAAACCCTCTATACCCATTAGAACTCATTGGACAGCAACTTCCTTCCACCGAACAGCAGCTCCTCTATCCATGTCCGGTTAGGTCTACAAACCTATGAACATGAATTTGCACTTTCCTAAAGGCTCCATCAATACTAGGTGGCACCCCCTCAACCTTGCACTTGTTGCGGGTTGTCCATACATGATATATGACACTTGAGATGCCAAGAAATCGTACTTTGACTTTCCTCCCAGCTCCTTTGTATCTTCTTCTTATACCATTTAGCAGCTCCTCCATTTTGTTGAAGCTAAAATTGATGTTAAGCCACTGTTTTACCTTCCCCCAAAGCGCACAAGCAAAAGGACATTCAAAGAAGAGATGATCCATCGTTTCCTCCTTTTGCCGACACACCTGACATGTCTTGTTATTCTCATATGACATTCTATCCGCCATGCGAAGTTTCCTATGTATCAAGAGCCACATAATAAAACGGTGCTTTGGCATGATTTCCGGCCTCCAAAGGTTTGCCACCCATGGGGGTTTTAGATTAGCACCATGAAAGAAACCATAGGCTTTTCCAACACCCTTCTTTTCCATAACGAACCAATCCATCATTCTCATGTTTGCCTCCCCTTCACTATTTGAAAGATGCTTGATTTTCTCTTTAATTTCTACCAACCTTTTGATCAAGGGTGAATCCGTAGCCCTTGCATTCCATGCCCAAAAATCAACCCCCTTCACATAATGATGATGCACCCATTTGACCCATAGTGTGTCTCTTCTTGATTGAACATCCCATAAGACTTTAGCAAGCAAAGCTTCATTCCATGCAAGTAAGTTCCGAAGTCCAAATCCCCCATTTTCCTTTGGCATACAAAGTGTGTCCCAAGCAATTGGAGGATACTTTGAATCCCATACAAATAGCCGACAAATAGCTTTGATCTTGTCTATTACTCCACCCGGTATAGAGAGCATTGAAAACCAATAGCATTCCATTCCTTGGAGAACCGTTTTGACAAGCTCTATTCTCCCCGCATACGATAGAGAGTGCTTCGGCCACTTGCTTATCCTTCTTGTAATCGCATCCAAAAGAGGCTCATAGTTTGCAATTCGAAGTTTTTCCGCCACTAGTGGAATACCCAAGTATCTAAAGGGAAAGGACCCTTCTTGAAAACCCAAGATTCCCAACAATTCGGCCTTTGTATTGCCATCAACTCCCGCCATATAAAGCTGTGATTTTAGTGGATTTGCTCTTAAATCCGCCTCGTTTCCAAACCCCTCCAAACAGCCCACAAGAAGCCTTAAAGAGGAAGAATCCGCTCTAGCAAATAGCATAAGATCATCCGCATATATGAGGTGCGTGATGCCCACCTCTTTGCATCTTGGATGAAAATGGAAGGATGGTGACATAGATATATCCTTGATTCTCCTTGATAATTCCTCCACAAATAAGCCAAAAAGAAGTGGTGAGAGTGGATCACCTTGCCTTAGTCCCCTTCTTCCACCACATAAGCCAAAATGCTTTATTTTTATGCATTGGTTGGAGTTTTACCATATGTTGTGTTTTTCACAAGAAGCCTTTGACACAAGAGAATGCCAATTTAAGATATTGAGTTTTCTTCATAATGCACGAGGATATGGATTTAGCAACAAATTTACATTGCAATTTCTATACTTGAAAGAAAATTAATTAAACACTCAAATTCATAGTAGTTAAAATCGCGATTTTAAATAAAATCTTACGATTTTACGATTTTTGATCCCCGAATGATTTAAATCTTAGTTAAAATCGTTTTGAAATCGCGATTTTAAGGGTTAAAATCGCGATTTTACGATTCGGATGTGATTTTAACGATTCTGAAAAAATCCTCTTTTTTCGTTGGACCTGATCTATTTTGTTTTAAAAAAAAAATCTGGTTCTCTATTTTTTGTATGCCCTAATCGCATCTTGTCCCTCATCTTCGTGCGTCGCTGCATCTTCGACGTCCCTAAGCTGCGCGTCCTTGCTGCGGGACTTTGGCGTCCCTGCTTTGGTGATGGTGATATGATGGATTTTGATGATGAAGCTAGTGGAGAGGAAGATGAGGATCAAATGGTAGAACCTTATGATTTTAATGTGTCATATTTTTTAGATTTATACATTAGATATCTAGATTCTATAATTAGATGGTTGGTGGAACCTTTCTAATTGAAGTTATTATGTTTTTTTTTTCACTATTTTGTGGCTATGGATGACATTGCTAATGTAATATTGATTATGAATATAAGTTTATTTAAGTTTATTTAGTGATTTAAAAGTTTTTTTTATTATTTAGGTTATTTCACATGCATATATATGACTTTATAATTTTATATGCACATATATAGGATTTTTGTAAAATCTTACGATACGATTTACGATTTTAAGATTTACGATTTTAAGTACCCCTTCTGATTTAAGTTAAAATCCCGATTTTAACTACCTTGCTCAAACTAATAAATTATCATAAATAAAAAAACACATGTGCATATAATCTCATATAGTTTCTCTCATGTCATATCAATAATGTGAAAATTCATAAAGAATACAAGTAATTTTAAAAGGTCAACTAGGAAGTTGGATCTCATGATCCCATAGAACTCCACCTTCAAAACATGAGCTTGTGGTCTAAAAATTTTTAGCTATCAAATTTTTTATTTGTACACCACATTATAAACTGTTAAATCTAATGATAAAGTTAACAAAAAGTAAGAAAATAGTAAAACAGAGACAATCCGCAACCTATGTGACTTGGCAGATAATAACCATATACTCATTCTATGAATCACTATACATTATTCAGTACATTCAAGGCTAAAAAGTACTTGAACCAAGTAAAATAATTTTTAAATATATAATTTGCATAGTTACCAGAACCTTACACACTTCACAATTCGATACAATTCATGATTCAATTCTTATCCAAATTCGAACCATATACTCATTCTATGAATCATTTTACATTATTCAGTACATTCAAGCTAAAAAGTACTTGAACCAAGAAAAATAATTTTTAAAATATAATTTCAAATTTACCAGAACCTTACACTTCACAATTTGATACAATTCATGATTCAATTCTTATTCAAATTATTTACAAATCGACCTTCAATTTGATAACCTTGCTCACTATATACATAAAATGGCATATATTCACCATCCTAATAATGGATCAGACGACACATTTACTAATTTAGATTTATAGATATATATCTAATTGGAGGGATTAGTGAAATAACAAATGTAAATTTGCTAAAGCACGAAAATAGAGAATTTCCCAACGGGCACACCTAATTTTGAAATTTCTCAAATGATGTACTTTCTCTCACTTTTTTTTTAGATACCCAAATTACCCTCAATAAAATTTCTAGCTCATGTATAGGAGCCATCAAGATAATTTGGACAAATCACCTTCCTTGTTTCAAAAGGTGCCTAGGTAATTTTGCCAACGGGCCACTTTGTCTTGTATTTAGGAGGCCCTTTTAAAAAGTGGCATAGGCAGCCAAAGCAGTTCAAGGGGTCTCCTAAGTGCCTACGTAGCCAAAGGGGTCTATCTAGATAGCCTAGGCAATTGGTACATGGGGTATAAAGTTTAAAAGAATGATTTTTGTATAAGCTCTTCATTCATTTGGCATTAGTTATCTCACCTTTGTTTAGTATAGAAGTATAATATTAATTATAAGTTAGCTATGTGTTTCTTACAATTGGAACTTATGTCTATTAATTATTGAATTTTGTATTATGTTAGTGATTTTGTTTTCTTGGTTGCAATGTGAAATATGAAATATCTTGTTCTTTTTTTTTTTTGATTAACAAGGTTTTTCCAACCTCAGACGACCGGCCCGGCCTCACGGAAGTTTCCCACCGGTCGCCAGGGTAAATCGGGAAGCGCTCGCGGTGGGCAATCTAGAAGCCCAACGTCCCAGGGTTCACGTCCCATTTGGAGAGAAAATTTTTGCAAATACGCCGTAGCTGGGGATCGAACCGCAGATATTTGGGATAGCGACTAGTCACTTTACCGCTACACCATAGCCTCGGAGGCTAAAAATATCTTGTTCTTGTTATGATTTGTTTGATTGTAAATTTTTTACATTTAATTTACTTCTCTTCCCTAATTCAGCATTACTTTAATCCTAATTGCTTAGGCCTTCCCTACCACCTAGGTGTCATGTAGTAGATTGACCACCCACCGCCAAGGCTCTATGCAATAGCTTGATTGCTTGTCACCTGGAACTGCCTCTTGATACCTTGATCACATTGAAGCTAAAGGTTTCCGAATCCAAAACACTATATTTGGAATAAATGTCATCTCAAGAACATATCATGCTCTTACTTTTATATTTCATGCACAGGATGCCCATCTAGCTATTTGGTCGAATTACTAACACATGTCAAAATGCAAAAGGAAAATCATACTTAAAATCAACATTATCCAAGGCCACGTTCATGCTCTTATTTTTGTATTTCAAGCATGAAACAGTGATCTTTCTCTCACAAATCGAATGTTACCCTTGTACAAACTAATAATAGGCCTTCAAAAAAAACTGAAAAGAAAAAAATATTAAAGTTTATAACATTACAAGTATGTTGGGTCTCTAAAAGAGAAAAGGTGAAAGAGTTCGTCTTTAGGGATTTTCAAAATAAGGCACCCTTTGGGAATGCCCAATTTTTAGGAGTGCCCTTTGGGTAGTTTGCTAAAAGTGCATGCATGGTTATGGTAAAGAAGAAAGTGAGATAAGTATAAAGCAATATAAAGCTTGAATGATAGCAAAAAAATTCTAAAGAAATATAGCTAATACAACTTAATGCGTAAATAATAGAAATAGATACCTCGAGCATGATCACCCAGCATGGTTCAGGATATCCATTGCCTGGAAAAGAAAAAAATTGAATAAAACATAACTTTTTTCTAGTGGATATAAAATGGTATAATGAATCAAACAGATTATAGCTTGGTAAGAAAATAGAATACATGTGACCAGTTTAAAATCTCAACCCTTGCCAAGGTTTCGATTACAGACTGAAACGATACAGTTTCGATATCATATTGTGCCGTATCGATATGGTTTCAATATTTATTTATTTATTTATACAACAATTATTAGATAAATATGCTTATTATGTAAATTTAAAAATAAATTGTATATTGATTTTATATAAGTTCTCAATTATTGAACAATTTAATATTGTTAGAAAAAACAATTAAATATATATTTTTTTAAAGAAAATTGATCTATCAATGACTCGAATTAAAATTAATATATCATAATATATGATGTTACTAATAACAAAAGGAGTGACCTGGATCAGATGGAAGTATTGGTTCTTGCAATATTCTGGTAAATCAACTCCATAGTTCTCCAATGCCCAGATTAAATAATCATCTCATGACATGCAATATTAATATTGATTTCTCCACATGCCCATCAATGTATGTCGATTTATCACTGGAAGTTGAATTTGAATTGACACCACTGAAATCGAAATAGATACAAACACAGGATAAAGATAAACCTACGTCCTCAAGCTCTAGTATGATGGATCACCATATGATGCATCAGAGTTATAAAAAAAAGATTAAGAGTATGATAAACTTCGACCAAAATCAATCTTAAACTCTCCCGCATATCTGGATAATTATGAGTTTTCGTTTGTTTGTGACCCTTATATCGACATTGATATTGAATAGTTCTAGCTCCATGATCATAATCTTAAATTGCATGAGTGTAATCTGTCTCATATGTCCATAGCTCCAGTGCTAGAGTAGGGGGAACATAATTTTTACCACTAGATGCATTGCTATTGTCATCACTTCCATGAGTACTTACACTTATATCAACATCATTATTCTCATTTTGAACTTCTTGTTGAAAAAAATTCAGAAGGTGATGATGTTTTGTTTTTGTCATCATGTTCTTGCTCATCAATTGCATAGAGGACATTTTCACTAATTCTCAATTGACCCCTTCCCTTTTGCCTTTTTCTTTCTTTTTAGTAAAAATTACACGAGCTTTACCTTTGCTTTTGCCTTTATCTATGGACTTTAATTGAGTTTGGAGTTAAGATGTTTGAGAACGTTTAGACTAAGATCTAGAAAATCGAAATTCTTGATCAAAAACTTCATCATCATCTTCTTCCTCACTGATATCTCCTCTAGCTTGTATTTTTTCAATCTACTGAGTAAGAAATTGAGATAGTCGAGATGGATCTCCTGCTTTATCAAGTAATGGATTCTTAGCCTCAACAGTGCTCCACCAATCCATCCTTGGACAGTTTGGACAAATTCGATATCAAATAGGTCTACATCACCAGACTCTTGTTCTTCCTTCTCTTATGTTATTGCTGTTAGTTGAAGACACATATTATAATGAATATAGACCATTTTCTCCAAGCGACAATAAGAAAAACGGTTTCGTACTTTTGTATGAATGAGGGAGAAAGTTGACCAATTTCTTTCACAACCATATGAAGATGTTGTCTGTGAGAGAATTCGTACTGCAATCTTTTCCAAATTTAGAGTTGATCCTCCATATTATAACCGCCTCTCAGCTGTAATATAAATAAGAACAAAATTAAAATAGTATTTATATTTGTTGACAATAATTAGTAATAATTTTTGCTATATTTACCTGCATCTATTTTATATTTGTATGGCACTGTAATAGAATCGCTAAACGAACCATATGCCTCTCGAAATAATCGACTTTCATTAATAGTCTTAATAACTAATTCTATATTTGTTTATAGTTTTGATATTACATTTCTGAGGACCATTAAAAAATCATTATTTATGCCAAGATTATAACGGTATTGATACGCCAGATTTAGATAATAACCTACAATAATTAAACATATAATTATTAATAACAAACTAAAAAATCGTTATCATTAAAAAATAGTACTTGATTTTCTCATTTGGTTATCCCATCTTGTAGTGATTATATTATTGAAATGTTGATTCTTGGTGATTGTAGACGTCTTTTAATTTCCCCTTTTACTTCATGAATTAGGTTGTAAATGTTGCCCATTTGGAGATTCTTATCTATATCGACTTTACATAAAACAACATACAAGGGTTTTATTGCTATAAGAATATCCGTGATATAGTCCCAAAATCTAACAGATATAATAATTTTTACACCTCCTTACATTCGATCATGTTAGAATATGGGGTCTTCCCAATCCTCAGAAGTGAACATGGCCTTTAATCCGCCCTTTTTCTAAAACGATTTTAATAGGAGAAAGTGAGTGGCAAACCTAGTTTCTCCTAGTCACAAAATCTCCCCATCAATAAATTTCCTCATTAATCCATGAACCCAATTATGATTACAAAGGAATTTTGTTAAAGACTGACATTTTCCACTGCCTTTTTCATTATTCCGAGTTTACCGATATCTGCCATCATTAAATGGATACAATGTGTTGCGCATGGTGTCTAAATACTGTTTGATATTTTTGTTCAATAACTCTCCAACCTTCTTAAAGTTGGCACCAATATCTATAATCGCCTGCACTATATGTTCTACACCTATTTCTTGAACTACACTATCCATCAAACGATATATGTAGAGGGCATCAATAGATTTATAAAATATCACCTTTCTATTGTAGCATAATCAAAAGTGTAATGTTGTTGGTCTTGTCCAGCCATCACACATCATCCTAACCCCATATAAACTACATTGCTTCTTGCATGATATGATTAAAGTCTTGATCTCCTCCACTTACCCATCAAAATACAGACCTCACCTTTCATATGTAGTCAGAGGTTAAAGACTAGGAGATGTTGGACACCATATTATGGTAGTATTGTTTGCTGCATTAGGGGGAATATGATTGAAATAAAAAAAATTAGCAATGCTTTGACCGAATTTCTTCTTCTCTTTTGTATATGTATCATCAATTCTAATATGTTTATTAGCTTGGTTCGGGAATGCCAATGGATCAATATAGTAATATAAATTGTACGTTTTTGTCCCATACAAGGATTGTGATGAAGTAATACGAACACTTACACTCCTTCCTAATGTTACTGCAGTAGTTGAGCCACTTCCACTGGCACCTGAGCCACTTCTACTAGTGTCAACTATAATACCACTGTCGTATATTTTACTCATATTCATATTGAGTTTGAGAGACACTGAGAATTGCAAAAAAAAATTCGTCATTTGGAACTTTACCATGACCTTCAAATTCATCATAGATTGGTTCTTTAAAGCTCCGGTTATCAAAAAGTTCACGTTGTTTATACTTTAATGCTTTTTTGTCATCAAATTCCACTTTCATTGCACGACGAGCTTCTTGAGAAACTTTTAGACAATTAGAAACATCTAGATATCCACCAGCAAGATATTGTTTTAGTCGTGTGACCCCACCGCCGTGCCCAATCATATCGCAATACAAACATAACTAATGAAATTGATTCTCTAATCGGCGTGTGTCTCGGATCATAAGATTCTTGCTTTGATGTCATTACCTATGCATTATAAAAAATAAAGAATAATACACATTTCTAGGGTAATGGTCATCATTAACGTCAAGAATGTCTTTATTATTGTAAACTTACAAATAAAGTATATAAAGAGTAACTTCCTGAAAGTAATCTTGTGTAACACATTTTTATAAAGTCAACTTGAAACAATCTCCTAAGAAATATAAATTCAACTTTGTCAATTTAGAATGATCAAAAGTGCTCAAGATTATAAGTATTTTATCAGGAATCATAAACTATACAACATATCTTTATCAAAACTTCTTAAAATAAAGGGCAAGTAATATTTCCTAGGTAGATCAAGTAAAGACATTTATATTAACAAAAATATATATTTCATATGCTTGGGAAGTAAAAATCCTAAAAGTAAAAAAGCTAAATATGTTAATATTCATAGATTCAAATCTAAAATTGATTCTAAGAAAAAAAATTATTATCTATAATAATTATATAAATTAACACAATGATGCTACTTTATATATAATTATTATATAAATTAACTATTTATTCATTTAATTAATTATTAATTTAAGTAATATATATAATTATATTTTTTAAATATTTTTAATAATATATATTAAATATTATAGTTATATATTTATATATATCTTAAAATTAAATTAATTTAAAATTTTATATATTTTTTAATTTTTTAACAATTAAACATTTTAGAATTATTTATAAAATTTTAAAATTATTTATAAATTTTAAAATTATTTTAAATATTTTTTTGATATAAAATTTTATATTATAATTATATTAGTTAATTAATAGATTATTTAATTAATTATTAATTTATATAATATATAATTATAATTTATATATTAATTAAAAATTATATATAATTTAAATAATATAGTTATAAAAAAAATTATATATATAATCCATAAAACTTATAATTATAATTTTTATTTTATTTCAATATCACAATTTTAATTAAAATCGTTATATTGAATTTTAATAAAACCCTAAAATTCCTCAAATTCTCGCAAAGTCGCGATTCTGGTTTCTTCCTTGCGATTTCACTGCCACCGCTTTTTTTCTTTTTTAGCGATCGGATCTCTCCTCTCTTAAATTGAAATTATATCTATCCGAAGAATGGCCACCATCTTGCTGTTGCCTTATTGTCGCCTCGCCGTCACTGCCTCCCCGCTATTGATTTCTCGCTAGTTGTCTATACTTTTCCAATAAGTCTTCATGTATTTATATAGTGTTTTTTATTAATTGCTCGTGATAGACAAAAGGAATTGATCCGATTCCTTCTGTAGTAATTCGTCGCGTGCTTGTTTTCTTCTATCACGCGCTCGATTCCTTCTATCGCGCATGCATGATGCATGCAAAATTGTCGCGTGTGCTATGCCTGTGCCGCTCATATGGAGAAACGGTAAAAACCATCCATTTTGGATGGTGTGGAACGGTATTTCAATCTTTGTATGTGAATGATGTCGAGAGATATTGGCCAAGCAAACATCTCAGCTTTCAGCTTCTACATTAATCCAAATTGAATACATTAATATAAATCAAAACTAAACTGACTAAGACTGAGATTTTCATGTACTCATTCCAGACCGTAGTACCGGTAAATTTGATTCTTTAAGTAAATGTTCTTCCTGAAGGCTGTTTGATGGCTAAGCTAGCATTGGGTCTTTTGATCACCCAAAAAAGTCAGTTGTGATCTTAACATTCATGCTTGCAGGGAATTTCTCAAAAACTCGTGCATTTACTCAACAAGATGTGAAAGAGAATCTGCTCCATATCACTGCCTCTCTCATATGGCATATTCCATGATGCAGGGAATATATGGCTGAGGGAAAGTGTGAGAGAAAACAGAGTTAGAGACAAGAGAGGCAGTGTGCAAAGAGTTAGTGAGAGATAAAGAGGAAAGAGAATTGGTTTATTCACATCATGGTCTATTAGACAACTAAAACACCGTAAGTTTTTTTACTTTAAAATACAATAAGTTTGACAAGAAATTAACTTTGGAACACAATAGTAAGTTTAAAAAAAAAAATAGCCATATATTGCTTGCTGCAGAGAGATTCCGCTCTTTTTTTGCCTTCTGATTTAAGTAAATCCAAATCAAATAAACTATAGTCACAAATTTGATGGGTAAATTGGTCAATACCAAAACCAATGAGAGATTACTAAAGTTAGTTGAGACTGCCAACCCATTATAGCTTACCAAGACATATTAACATGAAAATGGTCCAAAGTAGGATATGGCAACTGACCAAGAATGATAAACAATGAAAGAAGAGTATCTCATCTTACCCCATCCAATTCTGTCAGTCGCATCACGTTGTTCAACCCTAAATTTTGATAAATGACTACGAACCTCTCCAACCATTTGCATCTGTTTCTCAGCAAGTGACTGACTAATCTCAACTGAGCTACAAAAGGAATATTGCAAGAATTTATACTCAAACAGTTTTCTCAATCTCAGTTAAATCAATTATGTTTAAAATAGTTAGCAAAAAGTGGGAAAACTTGCTGCATTATAATTAGTGTAGATATGATCAACTAGGTAATCTCCACATCATCCACAAAAATTTAAAAAAGTGCTGCTGTTATTGTGTGCCAAATTAGAGGGAAAAAGTCATTAAGGTTTAAATTTATTCATTTCCTAGACAAATGGCATGCACTGGCTAGTGATTGGGTGAATAAAATATGTGTCAGTGCAAATAAGACAGTTAATATTAATGGAAGGGAAAGAAAAATTGAAATAAATTATGAAATACATGTATAAAAAGGCAGCAAATAGAAAAAATTAGGGGGCATTTGGTTTGTTCCATTTTCTATTTTCATTTTCCAAAAAACTGCATTTTTTCATTTTCTGGAAAATGACTTTATTTCATTATCTAGTTTTCCAGAAAATGTTATATTTTCTGGAAAACAAGGCTAGAAAATACAAATCAAACACGTTTTCCAGAAAACCGCATTTTCTACAAAAAAAAATAAAAATGGAAAACAAGCGTACCAAACACCCCCTTAAACTTTAATTAAATAGAACTGAACATTACATCATAGTATAGGCCTTTGAAGCAATGTTTTCCGAATGAAACAAATCAGCAAATTCAACAAGCTAACCCAGAACCGGAGGTTCATTTAACAGACATATCCTCATTTATAGCTTGAAATCCATATAATATGTCAAGCAGCATATGGTTGAAAAATACTGTTATGGTAAATTATCAAACCCCCTATCAGCATGGGTAACCTTTGCTATGTCATTATGTGTCTATCGTGCTAATTAGTATCATGTCCTACTAATACTTAACATGCTTTGGAAGGCTTCTGCAAGTATTAAAGTGAATTCAAGCAATGTTTTTTTTTTAAATTTTTTTTCAAATTCTAATTTAATTTATTATCTAATTTATATAGTTTTATTTTTATAAGCAACCAAGTTAAGTATAAGTGATGGAAATAAGTGGCGAATTCCATTAAAAGTCTATAAGCGCAGAAATAAAGATTTTAAAACTCCACTATTAATTTGGCATATCTTGGAAGATGATAAATCTACTTAGGAAATGATATTTATTCATCAATTCCTAAGGGTTGAAGTCAAAAGTCAGCATTACACGACTAACAATTCCAATGTGCTTTAATTTCCCTTGCTTGAAAAATTATAGCATATTTATGAGTCTTTTAATTTTCTTATGTGTCTTTATGAATCTTTTATGTTTTCAATGAGTCCATTTATTAGCATTTATATTGCTCAAGTCCTTTGTGAGTCCTAGTATAAATGTATGTACTGCTGTAATACTAGGATATGAAATAGATATTAATATTTTGAAAGTTCTCTTAGGTTGTGTGATACAATCCCCTATGGTGTAATGCCTAGGAACCCTTAGGCATGATACCTAAGTTTCTACATTCCTTACCACTTTATTCTAGATTTCTACTCCCCAAACTGCCCAACACTCAATCTCCTCTTGTTNAGCCGGTTAGCGGGTGAAGTTCAAGGGGGCAGCGCCCCTTGCGGGGGGTCAGGGCAGAGCCCCTGAAACAAAATTATTTTGTGGACTCATTGAATGAGTCGTTGCCCTTAGTCCATCAAGATGAACCCAAGACCCTTTCATAATCCGTTGATGTATCCTTGCGACAAAAATTGTACAATCTGTTCACAACAGTTCATGAAAAATTTCACAATCTGTTCCCAACATATTGTCACAACTGCATCAACTATGATGAACTTCGTAGGTTATGAAAGGTTTGTTGAATGCAATCGAACTATAGCATACGTTCATATTATGTATGAAGATGCTACAGTCCTTTAGTTTGATCAACACAAACAGTTGCATATTCGACAAAACACTCATATGATTATGCACATCATAATGAACTTATGTTCTACATCTATATCACATATAAAAGAACACTAAAACGATGTATGATCTTTCGCAAGTGGCTCTGATACCATTGTAGGGATCTTATATGAAAAACAATTCAAAAATTACGCAACGGAAAAATGATCCCTTCTAGAAGATCCATGCGGAAGTCATCGTATATCGTGATAGGGTTGTTACCTTTGTTGCGTGTCCTTAGTATTATCCCGACAACAACCTTGTTTCTTTGGTTTAACTGATCTCCACACGATCAGAGCGGTCGTGCCTTTAATAGTATCCACGTGAACACGTTTCATTCGTCGCATGAATTCGATCTCAGAGAAGAATCAACTTCGTAGTGCTAGCCACTAGGATGGTTCGGTCACAAGCAAGCCCAAAAACCCACAAGTGAGTTTCAGTCATGTGAGAGGGAGAGGAGGAAGAAGAAGATCAAGTTCAACAACCACCTCTTCATTCCACCAAAATGACTCTTTTATATTCTTCTAGTGAATACAAAGTCTTTGGCTCTTGGTCTTCGCAACCTATTAATATCCATTAGTCTCAATGAATGCCAAAGCCTCTTGGTATTCTTTTAACCTTTTGTATTCATATAATGAATACAAAGGGTTTTGGTCTCTTGGTCTTCCTCTTTAATAATGTTCATTAAATCCTTTTAATGATCACTAATCCCTTTTAGTTGGTTAAGTCTAATCTAAATGAGTCTAACTCGGATTAAACTCAATCTCATAGTCCAATTGGATTCATTTGAGTTTAATTCAATTAATCCAATTTCGGATTAGACTTCATCACATTTTTGTCAAACTAAAATCAATGTCTCCAAAATAACATGTTCTTTGTGTGTGAACCAATAGGTTCTCATAACGTTGCAATGTATCTAAACCACTTTAGATACTTAAACAATAAACGACATCTAGCAATGCATAATTGCTACCCAAGTGACGAGAATGCCGAGATCCGACCTAACCTTTCCATGTCTATTATCTTGTCTGACTTTGTCCTTTTATCCTTGATATTTAGATTAATCGATGAGACATAGACTGTCTCATCCTCTTATCAATATTTGTGTTTCTTGATCCCCAAGTAGACTTACTCAACCAAAATGAGCTCAATATCTCATATTGACTCATTTGAGCATGACCATGTATTTTAGTAGTCCTACTCGATTAAGTTGTCCACAGAAATCGCTCCCATCATATGGGAGACATAGATCCCATCTATATCACTTACATTCCTCCGCATAATTTATTGTATACCTAGTGATCGACTTTATAATCAACCCTGTTCCGGGTGACGTTTGACTATATCAAAGTATACAACTCCTTATGTAGGGAATCGTAGTGACTTCAGATTTAAGGATTATTCATACCTATAGTCACTATGAGAAAGTTTATGACACTCATATAACGATTCATGAACTTTTCTTATGACGGATCAATTTAGTACATATTCTCTAATATATACCCATATGTCAATTTGATATCTCATATCCATGACTTGTGAGATCAAGTTATCAATTGACCTACACGCTAGTCTCAACGCATTAATATTTCCCTTGTATATTAAAGTTTCACTAGGAATATTTTAAGAGTAGTGTTTTTTATAGTCTCTCACAATCAATTCAACCAATTGATGTACTGTAGATTAGAATATACTGTTTTAGGGTATTATTATATTTATTCAGCTGATACAAGCATAAAGTAAATATAATAACCAAAGCATTGCCTTTTATTTATAAATATGATATTTTATGACCTAAGTCAATCAACTCATGATTGGCTCTTAGGACTTACACCAACATGGACCACTGTTGTTTGGGTGAGAACCAGCGACAAAAGCATTAACAATGAAGGATTTGAGAGGTTGGTCACCACTGTTGCAAAAGTCAGCCTAGGCGTTAGGCTGCACCCCACCTTGGCACCGCCTAGCGCCGCCTAGCGCCACCTAGGCGCCGACTAGGCGGTAGGCGGAGTCCTCCGCCCGACTACCGCCTAGCGATTTTTACAACCTTATTGTTCACCTCATCCCCATGCACCTCTGTTGACACCAACAAAAAACACATGTTGGCACCAAGAAAAACCTCACTCATCTCTTCTTGAGCTCCCTCATTCTGCACAATAATCCTCTAGGCCTCCTGCAAACCAGTGTCTTCTTCTAGACGACACAAGTATGCAAAGAATTGAGCTGCTGAGATGTCTGGGATGCTCTTGCAAGATTTTTCTGCATCTGTCCCATGGTGCTTAGTGAAGTGCCCCCACGTGTCTATGCCACCCTCTCGCTCATCTTTTGTGAAGCCTACAACCATTGTAGCATCTTTGCACACAATGCATTCCGTGTCCACTTGTCGTACACTTGTCCGCCATCTTGTGTCTTGTTTTTTATAATATAATGGATCTAATTCCTTCTACCTGCTCTTTACAATGCAAACCAATTCTTTTCCTCACCTCCTTTTCCTTCCTTTGCATTTGTTTTCTTTTTAATTCTTCAAATCCTAGCACTTTTTTTTTTGTTTACTTTTTTTCAGCATATCCTGTTTCGTCATATTTGTGTTGTTTATGAGCCACCTAGAAGCTAGTGAGATATGAATAGAGAAAATATCATGATCTCATTTTGCTTCGTTTAACAAAGGGTTGAACTTTTCCATTCATCTCTCTAGGAACCTTGATGTTTTCTTTTTTCCCAAGTTTCTTGCATGTAGATGTGTAGATATAATCACCACTTTAGGAGAAGCACACTTGAGATATTAATTACTAAGATTATCTATCTTCATCTTAGTTTCATTTCATTAAACCCACCCCCACCCCTCGCTTATTGTAGCTCTAGTTTGTTTACATTAAAGGGATCATCGCTTGTGTTTTCCATCTTCTAAATGTTTGTGAATTTGAGATTGGAGGGATCATTAGATGTGTGTTGTGCTAAAACCTTAAGTTTTGTTTGCCAATCACATTTTCATATATGATTTGTCAATCACATTTTCATATATTTATATTAATTAATTCATTATCAGTAGCAATTTGGTTGGTATTTTTTTACCTGTCCTTTGGCATGATGCAATCTGGGAGCTGATTTTCAACTAAAACTTTCATTGCTTCCAACTAAGACTAATACATTAGCTCTCTCTAGACCCATGTCAATAAAGTTTCTTCTCTGTTTAACCCATTTTAAAACTAAGATCTTCCCCTAGGGTTATTCCAGATCTAGCAACTGCATACAAGCTAACTGGGTTCTGATGGCAACTAGAAGGCACAGGATCACAGACATACAGGTGACAGGTGGGAGGTAGTGGCAGTGGAGAAAGAGGAAGTGCTGAAGAATAGGATTTGTATTGTTATTGTGTCAAGAAGATCCATGTATAGAGTATGTAGGCCTAACTAATTAATCAAAATTAAAGGTATGGAACTAGGTCTATTTTCTAACATATTGTCTCCATGAAACACTTGATTGTTTGCAAGATGAATGATCACTTGATTGTCAGAGTTCATTAATTTTTTTTAAAAAAAATTGTGTAAGTTGGCTATTGTTTCTTGTTATTGTATTATATTGATAACATCCATAGCAACTTTTGACTTTTTTTTATTTACTTGCCTTAATTAGGGTATCCCTTTTTTTCATTGTGGGGATGAGATTTTGCGGTCAAAGTCACTTGATCGTGATTCATACAATTCTGGTGATTGGTTTAACAGGTTAGACGTTCCCTCACCTCAGAGTTGTATGCTTGTTTTGTTCTCCATTTCAGAATTCTGTTCGAAGAGAAAATTCAGATACCATTTGCTTAAACCAATGATACTATTCTTAATGCTTTACATTCCATTTTTTTAAGACTCGACTTCACTTATCAAGCGAACAATTGGGGTGTTGGACTTCCTCCACGAGAAAAGAATGAATATAATTGGCCCCTGTAAGTTCTGACAGCATTTTAATCAAAAGATGGTATTTTCCTTTATGTATATTTCTTTTCTAGTTCTGGAGCAAACTAGCTTTTCTCAATTTTTTTGGGTTGAAATTGTAATTTTTTATCAACTCATCACCACAGGATCAAGCCAAGGTTAGCCAACCCATCATTCAAGCCTCAGAAACATCACATTCTTGCTGCCGTTGATAACTTTGTAGACCTATTAAAGATCAGATATTCTTCTCCACTCTTTCGTTTGAGAACTGCAAATGCCATTCAAGTAAGTCTACCGACTTAAATCTCGAATATAGTCGCTTTCCTAATCGAGGATATATAGAGTCGATAGGAAGGTCAACATTTTTCTGTTTCTTGTACCTGATATGGAACTAACTGTGCTGGAAGGACCAGTTGTTTACAACTGATATTACTTATCTCGTCGGTGTATACGAACGTATATACTTAATGGAAGGCATGAATATTCACAACTTTGCTAGGGCCATCATTCTGAGTAGTTAGGAGTTGACCCTAAGCTACTAAGCTTAATCTCCACATATTGTTCCAGTTGTACACTAGGAACTGCAAAGGTTGCATTACAATAGGAAAGTTTCGCTTGCAAAATATTGTCTTTACCCCTAGTACCAATTATCTGACTCCCCACCCTCAGGAAAGGCTCCACTTTCATAATACAGGGCCCTCCCGGGTCCAAGGAGTCATCGTTATGAGCATCGAAGATGGCGACTCTGAAAAACCTGGCATGGCTCAAATTGACCCCGTGTAAGTCACAAATGCGAAAATGGAATTTTGTTTGTCGTCCAAAGAACTGTTCACAGAAGGCTCAGGATTCTAACAGTCTCGCTGCTTCGATGCAGGTACTCTCTTGTGGTTGTATTATTCAATGTTTGTCCTACCCAAGTTTCACTAGAAATTCCCGCATTGAAGTCAAGAACACTGCAACTGCATCCCGTGCAGGTTTTTTTTCCCCTCTCTTTTGTCTTCGATGGCAAGCAACATGATGGTTTGATTGTGGATTATGGTTCTAATGCAGTTAAACTCGGTGGATGATTTAGTGAAGCAATCAGCATACGATGCCTCTTCTGGGAGTTTCATTATTCCTCGGAGGACAACGTCCGTGTTCGTTGAACTGCGCAACACTTGAATCTCCTTTGCTCTCTCTCAATTCCAAAATAATAACGCGCCGAGGAAATCGTTTCAAGTGAGCTTTCCCAAGTTCCGAAATAAAATGCTCACGGTTTTTTTTTAACGCACAAAATGCAGCCTCGAAGTTCATATAACTTTTAACATTCTGTTGCAAATTTCTTGTCGTCACGTATTCTGATTTTCATGTCAGATAAGGAGGGTAAAATAGTCATTGTCCTTCATTGTTTTTTCTTTAATGATGGGCAGCAGCATGGACATTTTCATTAATGATGGGCAACCCGCGGGGACGTGTCCAATTATTGAAGAAATATCGTAATCTGTCTATGAAAACAAATCTAGTAAGAACGTTTGCATAATGAAATCCAAAATTGATTCAGAACAACAACTATAACAACAAATTTCAGTCCAATAATTCGATAACATCAATGGCATAAATACTACCTCCATAATTCACCTCATATAGTAATATCACTTCTACAGATAAAAATGTGAAGCAAGCAAGAGTGAAGTAGATGAATGGTGCAGAACAGAACAAGAAGTGGCAAAGGCTAAAAAGCAGCTAAATGCCCTAGAAATCCTTCGGAGACTCACCCTTGCCAAGCAACTGCACGATCAGCATCAGGAAGTGGCAGGGCAGGTATTGATGCCATCTTTGCAGTCACTGGTTAGATCATTGAAGGTCTCAAGCTGCTTCTTTCCTCTCAAGAACACCTCTGTATCGACTTCCACCCTCATGTAGCCATCGAAATCAACAGCTACTCCACCATTGAGCTCCTTCGTCTCCTGATACCATTCACTAGTGTCATTCCACAAATCTTTGAAGTCATCTAGGAAATAGGTGGTATACTTATCCTTAAGGGGGTCAAAGAAGGAGGTATAAGGCTCGTCGGTGGCGATGTACAACCGTCTTCCATTGTCAATCTTGTCGCCGAGCGTTGCGAGTAGTGCATCCGGCGAGGTGTCCCTGGCAAGGTTCGGCCACAGCTGAGTATTCCTCGCCTTGTCCCCACGCACAATGTGAACGGAGTCGAAGTCCCAGCTGAGGCGCGAAGAGATGGCGGAGACGATCTCCATCAGCCGTCGGGACTTCCAGAGGAGGTTCCATGGGCGCTGGATCACGGCCTCGGTCTCCCCCTCGCAAACTCTGTACCAGTAGTTGTCTGGCTCGACGTCTCCGAATTTCCTCATGATCAGGGTGTCCTTGACGCCGGTGAGGCTCATGGGCGTCTCCTTGAAGTCGTTGATGAAGTGCAGGGCGAGCTTGTCCTTTTTCTCCCATTTCGACCAATCTGACCAGAACTGGCGCTGGTCGATCACAGAAGCTGAGTCCTTGAGGTGCTCGAAGTCGAAGTAGAAGCGGAAGTCCTTGCCGTCGGCGTCCTTGCCCGTGCCTGTGTAGATCGACGAGAGGCAAATGTTGAGATCCATGACGAGTGTGCGATTTAGGTACTGGGCTTCTCCCAGCGCGCAGAGAAAGCTCCACAGGTAGTGGTTCATGCTCTTGCAGCGGTCGCCGCCACCGAGGTAAACGAGGTACTTGCCGGAGCTGAAGGTGGACTCTGACTCTATTACGGGGAGGGTGTCATTAATCGCCTCTCCAACGACGGGCGCCGAATCTTTTAGCTCCTGTTGTTGGTTAATTTTTGATTCCATTGGCCATGGAACAACTAATCCCTGTTATTGGTCTATGTATTTGGAAGTTCCAGCAACTGAAACGGTTCCAGAATTGGTTCCAGAAACCGCTGTAATTATCTTCCCTTGCTTCCAAATTTCTATGATGGCAGAATATTGGAGGATGCTATAAATTTGGTCCCTGGTTCCTACTCCTCTCGCATCATCTTCTTGAGAGAAAGATACACCATCATTTCTGCGTGGAGAAAGGGCTGGAAGCATCAAATTTCTTGCAGCCGCTTTCCTTGATCAAAAACGATGGCTGGAGGTATATGATTTGCAGATTAACTTTTGTCTTACATTTGGTATCAGAGCCATGAAAGAGGAAATGGATTCTATGGCATCTAACAAAGTCTGGGATCTTGTCAAGTTGCCTAATGGTGTAAAAATCATTAGTTGTAAATGGGTCTTTAAAACTAAGAAAGACTCAAAATGCAACATTGAGAGACATAAGGCTAGACTTGTTGCCAAAGGATTTACTCAGAGGAAAGGGATAGACTACACGGATACCTTTTCTCCTGTATCTAAGAAAGACTCATTCCGTGTGATCATGGCATTAGTAGCTCATTTTGATTTAGAGCTGCATCAAATGGATGTGAAAACGGCATTTCTCAATGGTGAACTAGAGGAAGAGGTTTATATGAAACAACCAGAAGGATTTTCCTCTAGTAGTGGTGAGAATTTAGTCTGCAAGTTAAATAAGTCCATATATGGATTAAAACAAGCCTCTCGTCAATGGTATTTAAAATTTCATGATATTATTACTTCATTTGGTTTTGAAGAAAATATCATGGATGTTTGCATATACCAGAAGGTTAGTGGGAGCAAGATTTGTTTTCTTGTGCTATATGTGGATGATATTTTGCTGGCGACTAATGATAAGGGTTTGCTATATGAGGTAAAACAATTTCTTTCTAAGAGCTTTGATATGAAGGATATGGGTAACGCATCTTATGTCATTGGCATAAAGATTCATAGAGATAGATCTAGAGGCATTTTGGGTTTGTCTCAAGAGACCTATATCAACAAAGTTCTAGAGAGGTTTCGAATGAAGGATTGTTCACCAAGTGTAGCACCCATTGTGAAAGGTGATAGATTCAATTTGAATCAGTGTCCTAAAAATAAGCTCGAACAGGAACAAATGAAAACCATTCCATATGCTTCAGCTGTTGGAAGCCTTATGTATGCTCAGGTCTGTACTAGGCCTGACATTGCATTTGTTGTTGGAATGCTTGGGCGATATCAGAGTAATCCAGGTGTTGACCACTGGCGAGCTGCAAAGAAGGTTATGAGATACCTTCAAGGAACCAAGGATTACATGCTCATGTATAGACGGACTGAGAAGTTGGAAGTCATTGGATACAGTGACGCAGACTTTGCTGGCTGTATTGATTCACGTAAATCAACATCTGGTTATGTGTTTATGTTAGCCGATGGGGCTGTGTCATGGAAAAGTGTCAAGCAGACCTTGATTACTACTTCCACTATGGAGGCTGAGTTCGTCTCTTGTTTTGAAGCAACCTCGCATGGTGTATGGTTAAAGAGTTTTATATCTGGGCTTAGAGTTGTCGACTCTATTTCAAAGCCTCTGATATTATATTGTGATAATTCAGCTGCTGTATTTATGGCTAAGAACTATAGAAGTGGTAGTCGTAGTAAACATATCGACATTAAGTACTTAGCCATAAGAGAGCGTGTTAAAGAAAAGAAAGTGGTTATTGAACACATAAACACTGAATTGATGATTGCGGATCCTCTGACTAAGGGCATGCCACCAAAGGGTTTCAAGGATCATGTAGCGCGAATGGGACTTAGTTCCATAATGTAATGTTTCTTGTTTCTTTAATGAAACTCTTATTTAGTTTGGATATTTTTCTCTTGAGTTGTATACATATTTATTGTTTGAAAAATATCATTATGTTTGGACCACAATAAACATTGGGTTTATTTTAACTTGATTTGGGGTTGATATTGAGAAGTGTAACATATTGTGATACATGGAAGATAATACTCATATTTAGAGGAACTGTCGCCATGATCCATATGTTAATGTTGTTATACAGTGGATATACATAGACCAAGTGGGAGAATGTTGGTTAATTTTTGATTCCATTGGCCATGGAACAACTAATCCCTGTTATTGGTCTATGTATTTGGAAGTTCCAGCAACTGAAACGGTTCCAGAATTGGTTCCAGAAACCGCTGTAATTATCTTCCCTTGCTTCCAAATTTCTATGATGGCAGAATATTGGAGGATGCTATAAATTTGGTCCCTGGTTCCTACTCCTCTCGCATCATCTTCTTGAGAGAAAGATACACCATCATTTCTGCGTGGAGAAAGGGCTGGAAGCATCAAATTTCTTGCAGCCGCTTTCCTTGATAAAAACGATGGCTGGAGGTATATGATTTGCAGATTAACTTTTGTCTTACACCTGTGCCACCGGAAGGTTCTTGGGCTCGAAGACGGCCTCGGTGCTGGGGGCGGATCCAGATCCGCGCTTGGAGCGTCGGCCTTTGCGTGCGTTGACGCCAGAGTGGTAGTCACCGATCTTGGCGACAGTGAGGCTGCAGTTGTCGGATCTGACGAGGTGGAACCGGCGGTAGTCCTTGTACAAGGTGGGGCGGTTGGCGTCGCGAGGGCGGAAGCGCCACGCCATGTCACAGGCGTCGGTGGCATCTGGGACGGCGACCGGACTTCTGAACCGGTAGAAGTGGATGTCCCGGAAGCCCTCGATAGCGGCGCGCATCATCACGTTGAAGAGGCCGCGGTCGGAGCAGTCAATGGGGGCGCCGCGGTCGCACTCGGCCGGGGCAACGGAGGAGAGCACCGCAGTGTTCGCGGTCTCGATGTCAGAGATCTGGATGAAGGGGGCGCGATCAGGAACCGCAGGGATGTCGGAGGCAGTGGAGGAGGAGTCGGCCGCGGCGGGGACGGTGGAGGAGTTGTTCTGGAAGTCTTCGCCGGTACGGAGCACGGAGACGTCGGCGAGGAATGTGGCATTGGAATTGGAGGTGAGGAAGGAGGTGAGCTTGGAGGAGGGGGAGGAGGAGGAAGGGTGGAGGAGGGGGTCGTCCGGTTGGTAGGTGGCGGCGATGATGGTGAAGACAAGGACGGCGGCGACGAAGAGGGCGAATCCGCCGTTGCGGAGGGGATGGCCCGGGCCGAGATGGAATCGCCGGTCGCGTCCCATGGCTGCCGCCGAAGAAGCCTGATCTGGAAAACTGGATCTCTTTCTTCCGGAGGGGGCGAGCGAAGCGGTTCAGTGTTTACTTCTTAATAGCCGGCCGCCGCTTTAATGTTTTTCGATTTTATACTAAACGACGACGCTGAATTTTCTGGTGCCGTAGTAATCGAACGAACGCGTCTCTCAGTGTTCAATTTCCGCACAATACAAATAAACATCTGCGACACTCTGATGAAGACCTTATGGCTCATTAACATTTTTCCAAATTTATTTTTCAAATTATCCTCCAAATATTCACTCGCAATTATAACATATTTTATAATTTTTTCTCAAAAATAAGATGCAGTATTTTGAACTAATATACTTTTGAGCCATCCTCCACGGATACTTCTCACTTTATCCTTCATAAGAGATAAGACCGTATCGATCATTCATTGTTAATTTATTCATTATTTTTATTATATTTTTCAAATTTTATTCAATGAAAATTTTCCTAAAACCAAATGAATCGTAACATTCCTTTTATAAGATCGAACACTCAAATGCTAAAAAAAATCATTGAAAAGAATAATCGGAATTTAAATTACATTTTATCACTGTTCCGGAAGCAATCGACGCAGACGATCAGTCACTGGAGTCCAGCCCATGAGGATGATGACGAAAGAAGAATAGCTTCTATTTTACGAGATTAACACGAGCGTTAATGGGAACACGCCGTAGATTGTTTGACGGAGCCTACTCCGACACTCAAGTCAGTCCTAGAGTCTCTGGGAGGAAAAGAACTAAGCTGTACGAGTAAGATGAGCATAACCCCCTTACCTGGGGGGTTGGAATACCTTATATACTTGAGGCGGCAGTCACACGTGTCTCCACGTTCTTCTCCACGTCCCATCAATTATCGATTACTGGATAATCCATATAACGGTCCTTGCAGCAATTAAATTCCGGCCGTTGCGATAATCAAGGCTTTAATGACCGCATATTATGGGTCATGATTATCTCATAATTATTGATGGTAATTATCCGCAGATCCACAAAAAGAGGACGGTTATTTGAGGTTGGTAGAGCTGTCAAACGGGCCAACCCGTGGCGGGGCGGGTTGGCCCGTAGCGGGTCGGCAATTTGGCGGGGCGGGGGCGGGTTGACCCGTCATCAGGCGGGTTGAGAAATCACCAACCCAACCCAATCCAAAGCGGGTCGCGGGTTAGGCGGGCCAACCCGCGGGCCCATAAAAAATAATTAGTATGCTAAAGTTTGGACAAAATGTTAAAACTGATGTTGGAAAAGGTACTTTGAAAAATAATTAGTACGCTAGTGAATTGGAACCAGCAGAGTACCGAATTCAAAATGAATTGGAAAAGGTACTTTGAAGATCAAGTGTTCTGATAACAACTTAATAGAAAAAAAGATTGCACACACACAATATTTTTTAAACTTTATCAATAATATCAACCATGTCAAATTCTTCTGATCCTCCTTCATCTTCTTTTTCTTCATTGATATCCTCTTCTAGAGTATTTGAATCTTGCTTAGACAATGTTGTTTTGATACTTGTATTGTCCTCGCTATCTTTATCTACATGTAAAATACACAAAGATAAAGATAATTAAAAATAAAATAACAATAAACTAATACATCAAGTAAGTCAAGAACAAAACTAAAATAAACAAAATTACCAATAGCATAACCATGTAACCAATTGTGAGTGCAAATAAGAGCTTGTACTTTTTCATGAAGGGTACAACTTCTATACTTGGTAAGCACACGAGCACCAATGGAAAAAGCCGATTCTGATGCAACAGTAGTTATAGGAATAGCTAAAACATCACATGCCATTAGTGCAAGGGTAGGATACCGATGCTTTTGATTCTTCCAATGCTCCAAAATATCCAAATCTGGATAATATGCCAATTCAAGTTTTGGCTCCTCCAAATAGAGATCCAATTGAGATTTTCCAGCACTTGTAATTGTTTGACTCTCATATGCCATCATTTCCTATATTAATTGAAATAGTAGTGACAAAAAAAATATAAATCAATTAGAGAATACAAGAAAAAAAATTATTAGAGTACTTACATCAAAGATTCTTTTGTTCTTTCCTTTAACTCCTCCTACACTTTGTGAAAGTGTATGTCTAATAGAAGAAGATTGTGGTTGTGAAGAACTTGTCTGGTTAGTATTAGAATACTGGTCAAAAAGCTTATATAATTTTGTCTTGACAAGATCCATCTTCTTTTGGCATTTAAGAGAATCACCTTCAACCTTTGAATAAAAAAACTCCAACATCGAAAGCTTTATTCGTGGATCAAGAATAGCTCCAAATGCAAGAACCATGCTATATTGAGTCCAATACTTATCAAACTTCTCCATCATTTTTTTACACATATAACTTATCACCTCATCTTCATTAGATAAGTTTTCCTTTAACAAAACTTCAATCTTCCAAACTTGCATAAAATACAGATTTGATGTAGGGTAAGAAGAACCAGAGATCAAATTCGTAGTGTCATAAAATGGCTCAAGGAACTCACATATTTTCTCTCCTCTTTTCCACTCTTCACTTGAAGGACAATATTTATAATTCTTGTCATTGAATTGAAGAGAAGCAAAAGCTTTTTTATATTTGATGGCACTCTCCAACATTAAATATGTTGAGTTCCAGCGAGTAGACACATCCAATCGCAAACCAATACTAGTATCAATGTTACCAACTGCTTGTACACATTCTTCAAACTTCTTCATCCTAATCTCTGAACCTTTAACATACTTGACTGACTCTCTAATTTTATTCAATGCTATAGTAGCCACTTTCAAGCCTTCTTGGACAATGAGATTCAATATATGAGCAGAACAACGAACATGAAAAAATTCACCATCACATAATAAGCTATCATGCAAAGAGAGTTGCTCTTTCAAATGAACTTGCATATTATCATTACTAGATGCATTATCCAATGTCAAAGAGAAAACCTTTTTCTCAATCCCCCATTCCTTTAAATATTCAAATAATTTTGCAGCTAATTCAACTCCTGAGTGTGGAGGGGGCATATGAGAAAAACTAAGTATTTTACTGTTCAATTTCCAGTCATTATCAACAAAATGGGCAGTCAAGCAAATATAACCCTCACTAGTGCACGCCGTCCACAAATCTGAAGTTAAACAAACTCTATTCTGAATAGTAGCCAAAACATACTTAAGCTTCTCTTTCTCCTTCAAATAGATTCGGTTAATATCGGAAACAAGAGTATTTCTAGAAATACAAGCAATATCAGGATTTATGTACTTCATCCAAGCTCTGATGCCATCATACTCAACAAATGAAAATGGTAAATCATGTCTGATTATTGCACAAGCCAGTAATTCACGTGAAATCTTTTGATTTATTTTCTTAGACCTCATCTTCCCATCTTGACCAAGAATCATTTGTCCTACATCATGAAACTTTAATTTGTCGCAAATTTTAAGATGGCGCCACAACGTAGAAGTTCCATATTGTTTACCCCCACACTTGTATTGTTTTTTACATCCAATACATTCAGCTTTATCTATACTATCAATCCCTTTGATTTTCTTAAAATACACCCAAATATCATAAGTTTCTTTAGATCTTTTAGTTGACCCCTTGTCATCCAATTCATCATCTAAAATAATAGTTTTTTTTTGAGAAGAAGAGTCCATTTCAAAATCAATCTGAAATAAAATAAAATAAAATTTACTTTCTGATAAAATCAATCAAACACATAAAATTTCAATAACAACAATTTGTACACAGTTCCTAGTTTTGACATACAACATGTTTATTATTTCTCAAATGTAAGGAAAAAATATTATGAAAAATGTTGGGAAATAAAAAATCAGAAAATGAAAAGAAAAGAAAACAATGAACTATTTTATAATCAAACAATGTTTTTAGAGTCTAACATGATAAAAGAATGAGAAACATGGGGAAATGGCCTTAGTCAAAAAGCAACATGGGAAAATGCTCCTAATAAAAATAGTTGAGACAAAACAGGTAAATCTTTTTGAATCTTCTAGTGGCGTGATTTTGTCCCAGGCTAAAAATTCCGGTTAACATATGTAAAATATAGGTACATCTAGCAAATCATTAACAAACAAACAAAATGATGACAATATAATGGAAGGACTTATTTAAGAATTCAAAATTTTCCTCGTTTAGGTGACAAGAAAATGATACAGATAAAAAGAGTTGAGGCAGAACAAGCAAATCTTTTTGAATCTTCTAGTGTGGCATGGTTTTGTCCAGGACTAAAAATTTCCAGTTAATATATGCAAAACATACATCTAGGAAGTCATTAAGTAAACAAATAAACAAAATGGTGACTATCTATTGGAAGGGCTTAATTAAGAATTCATAGATTCCCTCGATCAGGTGACGAGAAAATAATACAGATATATAGAGTTGAGACATAACAAGTAAATCTTTTACCATGGTATGATTTTATCCAGGGTTAAAAATTCCAGTTAAAATATGTAACATATAGATACATCTAACAAGTCAATAAGTCATTAAGTAAAAAAATAAGGAAAAGTGTCATCATCTAATGGATTATGGATGGACTCAATTATGAATTTATAAATTTCCACGTTCAGGTGACAAGAGACAAGGACAAAGACAGATACAAATACTGAAATACATAATGAATTGCCAGATTCATTATGTATTTCAGTATTATTCAAATGCAGAACAAATCAATCAGATTCATTATGTATTTCATTATGAAATACATCTAACAGATTCATTATGTATTTTACAGATTCAATTTTTGTGTTAACCCTCTGTGGATCGCAGAACAATTCAAATGCAGAACAAATCAATCAAAAGATTCAAAACACACAACTCACAAGATACGTTGAGCATCAAAATAGAGAACTAATATTACTATTGCCAAACAAATGCTAAAACTGTAAAACATTAGGGAATAGGGAGTACTGAGTATTGACTACCGAGTAGGAACTAGGGATTGCAAGTTTAGTGGGAAATAGAACTATAGAAGGAAACTCGGAAAGGAAGCAAAAAAATCTAACCTTAAACAGGAGCTTGGAGAGTGGAGACTGCCGAACTTGTGGCCTGTGACTCTGACTGTGAGATTCGATAGTTCTTCTTCACGGCCACGGGGAGGCGCTCGATGGGAGAGTGTGACGGACTGACGGTGCGAGGCTGCGACTGTGAGCGCAAGGTAGGCGAGGCGGCGATTTAGGGAAGAGGAAGACCAAGGCACAAAGGGAAGAGGAAGACCGAGGCTGCCTTCTGGCTTCTGCCTCCCAGCCCTAGGCGGTGAATCCGGTGATAAGAGAAGCTGAGAAGGTGAAGCGGCATCTCGGGCCTCGGCAAAACTGCAAAAGGTGACTGGCGAGTGCTGAGTGGCGACTGGCGAGTGGACCGTGGAAGTTGGAATTGGCGACTGGCGAAGACGAAGAGTCGAAGAGGCGGAAGAGAAGAGCATGGGCAACCGGCAATGGCATGGGAAAGGGAAATAGGTTTAAGTTAAACCGTTTAACCCATAGAAATAGGTTTTCGACAATGCCAGCGTGGACCGTGGACTGCGGTCTGTGGAGCGGTGCAGGTAGAGTTAGATACTTACTACTTAGATAGACTTTAGACTTATAACTTATAACTTATAATTATATTAAAATTTTCATTAATTTTTATTAGCCCGCGGGCCAACCCGAGCCCGCCGCGGGTTGGCCCGCCTAGACCCGCGGCCCGTGCGGGCTGACCCATTTAGGCCCGCCAGTTGACGGGTTGAAAATTTTCCAACCCAACCCATTCAAATTTTTTGGCGGGGCGGGCCAACCCGACGGGCCCAACCCATATTGACGGCTCTAGAGGTTGGCCCGGTAGGATGATCCTTGGGCTCCGCTACCCCGAGGTGATCTCGGGGTCCTTTGGCCCGGGAGGGTCCAGGTCGTCTGTCTCTCCGAGGTGATCTCAGGGACCTATCCTCCTGAGGTGACCTCGGGTGTCTGTCTTCCCAGGGTGACCTCAAAAGTAGGCATGCCCGAGAGGATCACGGGAGTCTACCTTCCCGAGGGGGTCTCGGGAGCCTACCTTCTCGAGGAGGTCTCGGGAGTCAGAGAGAGAATCGTTCAGATCCGGTGGATCTTGCCACATAGCTTCTTCAGTTCACGTATCAACCATGGGATGCTCAACCCCATCAATCACTATAATTTATTTCAATTTATTTAATTATTCTTTCTTGTGCAAATTATACACCCCATCACAAGTCCCTCCCTTCAAGTTTAATCAAAGGAAGTGTGGTTGACTGATTAGGCTAGTGGTGTAACGAAGAAGCTATGTTGTGATGAGTCCATACACCCATTACTACTTCATTGGCGGCTCGTCGGGTCCGAGGAATCGAAACATTCGTTCCTGAACCCCAGGCGTTTTCTTGACTTAGTCCAAAATACTTGTGAGTTTCAAAGCAACACAATGATAGATGTCCATGACCCATTAAAAGCGCCTAGGATTTTTTAATGGCGACAAGGTGACCCAACGAATGTAGCCTCGCCACATACTCCGCCATTCTCTGCGCGGCGATCCCCCACTGCCATGCGACGTAGGGTCATACAAAGCGACGATCGAAAAGAGGGGTAGCACCTTGAGATGTGTAACCAGGGTTGTCGATGTGCTGCGCTCCTATTGCTCACACGAGGGCGGCTTCCCTTTATAAGACGGATCAACGTCCTTCCGCCTTCTTGCCTTACCTGTTGTCAATGTCCTTGTTCATCCTCTGATCATCTTGCCGTTGCTTCCCTTCCGAGTGTAAGTCTTCTTTTGCCATCCTCTCCCTTTATTCACCATCATGGGTCCAGTAGGGAAGAAGAAGACCCAAGGCGGGGGGGGGGGGGGGGGGGTGAAGACCACTCAGGAGAACAGACTTATCACCCAGAGTGGTATGAGACCATCTCCTCTAGGATTAGGTTAGAGACGCTTCAAGCCGCCCGTGAGAAGTATGGTATCCTAGCGGACTTGGAGGTGAAAGTCCCTGTATTAGGTCAATCACCCGTAGAACCTCCCCTAGGTTTCTTCAATTATCTTAGGGCAGGTAGAGTTAGGGCTTCGTTTTCCTATCCCCCATTCTTCATGAGTATTGCTACGTACTTTGACATTCCCCTTCACCAACTGGCTCCAAACACCTTTGCTCAGATGGGCGGGGCGTTTGTTCTTTTTAAACTTTTTGATATCCCTTTGACCCCCTGCTTCTTCCATTTCTTCTTCGTCCCTACTTTAGCATCCATGGGGGCTTTTAGTTTTACCGCTCGCACCGGCCATAGGTTCTTAGGGAGTCTTCCTTTCACAAGGGATGGAAGGAACATTTTTTCTTTATTCGACTCCCTCAGCGCCCCTTCAGCCCCAGTCGGTGGAGTGAGAGCCTGTCGCCCATCACGGACCTCGACGATATCCAGCAGGACGCAGGGTACTAGAGGGCTAGGGGAATCTTGGCCGAGATGGAGTTCCACGGCCTCAAGATGGTACAATGCAAGGAGCTTCTTTACAGGGCTGACCTCAGCTCTAAAGTCACGAGCCTTAGCTCCAACCTCCGTAAGTTTTCTTTTCTGCAAATATCTTTGTTAATTCTAACTGATACCTTTTTGTCTTTATTTTGCAGACGCCATAATGTTTTCCCGAGCTATTAACCAGCTCCTGAAGTGGGAGCAAGCCAACGAGCAAGCCTTGGTTCCCGCTTCAGTTCCTTCCGCCTTGGTGGGTGTCCCGGATGAGGGCTTCGAGGAGGTGGCCGAACGGTCAGAAGACCAAGAAGCTCTAGAGCCACCCAAGGATCCAAGGGCAACCGAGCTGCCCACCAAACCTGAAGGGGATTCCCCTCCCTCCCCTGTTAAAACAAGAGATGGGGAGACCACGAGTGCGCTTCCCGCCGAGCAACCAGTGCCCAAGACAACCGAGAAGAAGCGGCGGAAACGGCTTGCCCAAAAGCCGACCCTTTGAAGAGGTTGAGGAAGATCACATCCTCGAAGCTTCCGCCCGTCATTGATGAGGAGGACGTGGTGCCTTTGTCTAAGAGCATTCGGAAGACGCCCTCCTCTCCATCTAGGATCTCCACTAATCTGGCCGCCCCTGATTCAGCCGCCCCAACCGATATTCCAGCTACTCGGTGAGGCAAGGAGGTGCTGCCTGGTGTGCCTCGCTCCCACCGGAAGGCCCCGGTGGCAAAGAAATCGTCAGCCAAAGGTTCCCAGTCAATCCAAATAAAGGCATCCCCCGCCAAAAGTCACAGATAGCAAGTGGCGTCTAGCTCGGAGGAAGACGTCCCCAACCCTAGAAATGTCCCTGGCTCGTCGACTCGGGCTGCCGAGGAATTTCTTCCCCCTCCTGCTTAGCTGAGGAGGTTGGCTGGGTCATCCAGGTCTCTAGGCATGCTACACTAGTCTTTGCTGACGGTAGTTGCACTTTAACTTTCTCCCCCCTCTTTTTTTTTCTTTTGACACACTCTAACTGTCACTCTTCCCTATTGTAGGTCGTTTCTAACTGCGCTGCTACGAGCCGCTTGTTGTGCTCCCGAGGGATTACTGAAGACCTCCTCCGGCGAGTGGCGGAATCAGAAGCCGAGACTGGTCGTGCCCGCGAGGTAGGCCTCCTGTAGCTGGAGGTCAGCAGGGCCCTAAGGGTGAAGGTAGAACATTATCTCGACACCCTGCTAGCCTCTGAGGAGACTCTGCATGGTTACCGCCTCCGGGAACGCTCCTTGTTGGAGAAGAACTAGGTCCTCTCTGATGACCTGCAGAAGCTGACCCAGGAGCGAGAGCAACTCCAGATCTAGACGAAGGAGTTGTATGCCAGCGTCCAACTCCTGGAGTCCACAACGAAGACTCTGGAGGATCGGACTAAAGAACAGGAGTGCCATCTAGCCACTAAGGTATCTGAAATAGAGCTAGTAACTGTATATGCATCTGACCTCTAGGAGGAAGTCACCCGAGCTAAGGATAAAGCTTCGACCACTCTTAGAAACTCAAGGAAGCCCTAGGGGCTCAGGATCAATTATCTTGAGAGGTGGCCGAGTTAAAGTCTGCCAAGAAGGAGGTTGAAGATGAACTACAGAAGTACAAGACCGACCAAGCAAATCAACTGTCCAAGGCTGAGGCAGAGTTCAAGGCTAGATTTTTGCAACCTGACGAGTTCAGCGACCTTTTGGCTGGGCAGGTATTGAAGCGCCTAAAATAGGGCTTCAATAGTGCCATCAACCAATTGAGAAAGGCTTAACTGCTGAAACCAGACACAGATCTAAGTGCCATGAGCATTGGCCAGGTCTGGGATGAGCTTGTTGGGTTGCAAAGTTGCAAACATAGTCCCACATCTAAAACACATGAAAAAGATCATAGGCTTATAAGAATAATGATATCTCCATTGGCATGAGACCTTTTGAGAAAACTCAAGAGCAAAACCATGAGGGCTTAGGCCCAAAGTGGACAATATCATACCATTGTGGAGATATCTAAATTCCTTTTGGTCATAACAATTGGTATCAGAGCCAGGTCGCTCTTCATGATCCAAATCTAACCATGTGGGTTAAGCCTTAAATAAAGGATGTGTGTGTTAGTGGGAGCCCTAGAGCCAATTATATGATGATTGACTAGGGACATTTTGTATCATATTTTATCATTAGTAAAGGCATGTTTGGTTATTATACTTACTTTGTATTTGTGCCAAATAACTAAGTATAATAATGTCCTTGTGTAGTAGGTTCTTATCTACATCATATCGATTGGTTGAATCGATAGTGAGATGATGTAGAGAACACTACACTAAACTATTCCTAGTTGAGCATTAATATTCAAGGACAATATTAATACATGGAGACTAGCATGTAGGTCAACTGATGACTTGAGCTCACAAGTCATGGATATGTGATATCAAGTTGACACATGGGTATACATTGGAGAATGTGTACTGAATTTACCTGCCATGAGAAAGTTTCATAGATTGTCATATGAGTGTCATAAACTTTCTCATGTAACTATTTGTATGAATAGTCCTTAGACCTGAAGTCACTACGGTTCCCTACATAAGGAGTTATGTACTTTGGTATCGTCAAACGTCACCGTAACAGGGTGGACTATAAAGGTGATCACTGGGTATGTAATGAATTATGCGGAGGGATGTGAGTGATGTAGATGGGATCTATCCCTCCCATATGACGGGAGTGATATCTGTGGACCCCTTGATCGAGTAGGACTACTAAAATGCATGGCCATGCTCGAATGAGTCAATATGAGATATTGAGCTCATTTGTTTGAGTGAATCTACTCAGGGATCAAGAAACACAAGATTGACTGAGGATGACACGGTCTATGCCTCATTGGTCAATCTAGATATCAAGGATAGAAAGACAAGGTCATACATTATCATAGTCACGGAGGTTTAGTCGGATCTCGACTTTTCTTGTTACTTGGGTAGCATTGATGCATTGCTAGATGTCGCTCATTGTTTATGTGTCTAAAGTGTTTAGGCGCATTGCCAACGTCACGAGAACCTATTGGGTCACACACAAAGGACACAATGCTTCGGGAAATCTAATTGGAGATTTGAGCCCGAGTTGGGAACTCGGGAGGTCAGTTTGGGGGCTCGAGTTGGGAACTCGAGAGATCGAGTCGGAGCTCGGGAGACCGAGTCGAAGCTCGGCAGAATGAGTCGGAGCTCGGCAGACCGAGTCGGAGCTCAGCAGACCGAGTCGGAACTCGACAGACTGGGTCGGCACTCGACAGACTGGGTCGGGAGCTCGCCACTCAGGAGACTTGGTCGGGAGACCGAGTCGGAAGCCCGAGAGGCCCGGTCGGAGTTGCATGAAGGAAAGAGAAAAGTCTCTCTTCATTGGATGAAAAGATTCTTTTCTTGCATGAGAAAAGATGAAGAGCCACATGAAAAGATGTGCTCTTTATTGGTATTAATGAAGGAAGCCAAAGAGACACAAACCTCTTCATATTCATGGGATGATTATAAAAGAGGGTCTTGTGACTTTGGATGAGATCTTCTTGCCTTCTTCTTCTTCTTCCCTTTTCCTCCTCCCTCCCTCATCTTCCTCTTTTGGTCGAAACCCTATTGTAGGGTTCTTGGTGTTCTGCGAGCTACCTCAAGTTGCTAGCACAACTAAGGTAGTTCTCCCGAAGTTGAGAGATTGTGTCCTTGTGGATACGAATAGAGGCACGGACACTTGAACGTGCAAGAGATCCGGCGCATCTTGGACGAGCGGGATAAGCAAAGGGCACGCTCCAAAGGTATACACTTAGATAAATCTATTAGATAAATGTACATTGTACGAGTTTTCTTTCGCATGGATCGCTCGAGGGTTCTTGTTTCCGCTGCATTTTTGTATTTTGGTGCCGGGAGAACCCAACAGTGTGGGCTCTCGTGTCTTGATCAAAAGGACCAAATACCAGGCAGAGAAGTCCTAGTTGCGGCTAGGCAGTGAAGTCCTAGTAGGTCGGGTGGACCAAGGGGCAAAAAGTCCTGATAGGTTGAGGATCAGACATCAAAACGGAAAGAGTTTCCGCTTGTGGGGGGCATGTGGTCCTTTGTTTGAGGGGGGATTGTTGGGTTGCAAAGTTGCAAACATAGTCCCACATCTAAAACATATGGGAAAGATCATAGACTTATAAGGAATAATGATATCTCCATTAGCATGAGGTCTTTTGGGAGAACCCAAGAGCAAACCATGAGGGCTTAGGCCCAAAGTGGACAATATCATACCATTGTGGAGATATCTAAATTCCTTTTGGTCCTAACAGAGCTTTCGCCCGAAGAGCAAAAAATATAGAGCTCTTCCCCAACCGGGCCTTGCCTTCTTTTTGTTTTTTGTTCTTAGTAACTTCTTCTATTTTTCTAATGCGCCAGATATGTAATTATCTTGAATGTAATGAAAACATTTCTCGGCCTAGTGTCTTGAGTATCTTTTCTTTTTTGCTCCTTATGCATTATTTGTCCTCGACGTGAGGGGCACGGGAATTGAAGAACAGGTGTCCTTCTCTGACTCGAGGAGCAAAGACGTTGAAGAATAATCATTCACTCCGAGGAGCAAGTGACCTCGAGGGAGGCCCCAGGTGAAGCCGAACAGGCCGGGAGGACTCGGCTAAGACAAGCGTCGACCCAGAGGGAGGAGCTATAGTAGCTGTATCTCTTTGTACTTTGCTTTGTTGTTTGAGAGTGTAACTACTAAATGTAAACCAGCATTCTTAATGGACCACTATTGTCCCTGTCCTTTGTGTACTCAGAGTCTTTCTTCTTTTAATCTATGGCTCCTTGTGAATTTACACGACCCTTCATAAGTGAGATCGTTTTGTTTCTAGCCACGGACCAAGGGGTCACCAGCGCAGCAAGGATGACCTTCAGCTCAAGAACCCCAGAGTTCAGCGACCAACAGGCGGCTACACATCAATACAAGTCTTCGCCGGACAGCCACAAAGAAATGAACTCAGCCATGTTCTTCTAGCCAGCTCTTGGTTGGGTATCTACAGCACCCGGGCCGAGCCTACTCACCTCGGGCATTCGTAGCACCGCGAGGTAGCAGGGTTTTAGCAGCTCTTGGTCGGGCGTCCGTAGCACTCGGACCAAGCCTACTCACCTCGGGCATCCGCCGCATCACAAGGCAGTAGGGTCTTAACAGCTCTTGGTCGAGCATCCGCAACACCCGGACCAAGCCTACTTACCTCGGACATCCGCAGCACCGCGAGGTAGTAGGGTTTTAATAGCTCTTGGTCGGGCATTCGCAGCACCCGAACCAAGCCTACTCACCTCGGGCATCTGCAGCACCGCGAGGTAGTAGGGTTTTAACAGCTCTTGGTCAGGCATCCGCAGCACCCGGACCAAGCATACTCACCTTGGGCATCCGCAGCACCGCAAGGTAGTAGGGTTTTACAGATCTTGGTCGGGTGTCCGTAGCACCCGAACCAAGCCTACTCACCTCGGGCATCCGTAGCACCGCGAGGTAGTAGGGTTTTAATAATTCTTGGTCGGGCATCCGTAGCACCCGGACCAAGCATACTCACCTCGGGCATCTGTAACACGACGAGGTAGTAGGGTTTTAACAGCTCTTGGCCGGGCATCCACAGCACCCAGACCAAGCCTACTCACCTCGAGCATCCGCAGCACTGCGAGGTAGTAGGGTTTTAACAGCTCTTGGTTGGGCATCCGTAGCACCCGGACCAAGCCTATTCACCTCGGGCATCCGCAGCATCGTGAGGTAGTAGGGTTTTACAGCTCTTGGTCGAGCATCTGCATCACCTAGACCAAGCCTACTCACCTCGGGCATTCGAAGCACCATGAGGTAGTAGGGTTTTACAGCTCTTGGTCGGGCATCCGTAGCACCCGGACCAAGCATACTCACCTCGGGCATCCACAGCACCGTGAGGTAGTAGGGTTTTAACAGCTCTTGGTCGGGCATCTGTAGCACCCGGATCAAGCCTACTCACCTCGGGCATCCGCAACACCCAGACCAAGCCTACTCACCTTGAACATCCGCAGCACGTGAGGTAGTAGGGTTTTAACAGCTCTTGGTCAAGCATCCGCAGCACCCGGACCAAGCCTACTCACCTCGGGCATCCGCAGCACCATGACGTAGTAGGGTTTTATGGCTCTTGGTCAGGCATCCGCAGCACCCGGACCAAACCTACTCACCTCGGGCATCCGCAGCACCGTGAGGTAGTTGGGTTTTAACATCTCTTGGTCGGGCATGCACAGCACCCGAACCAAGCGTACTCACCTCGGGCATCTGCAACACTGCGAGGTAGTAGGGTTTTAACAGCTCTTGGTCGAGCATCCGCAGCACCCGGACCAAGCCTACTCACCTTGGGCATTCGCAGCACCGCGAGGTAATAGGGTTTTAACAGGCAAGTACTCGGTGTTCTTCAAGTAATATTTCATTTGCTTCTTTATTTATTGAACTGCAAGACAGTGCTAACAAGAATACAAGCTTTATGTGAACAACAAAAAATCTCACCGAGTATGATAAAGTCGGAGATGATTGACATGTCATGGTCTCTCCAGCCCCTTGCCTTTGTCATCCTCCAAATAGTAGTTGTCTCTTGTGAGCTTTCTGGTGATGATGTAGGGTCCGCCCCACTGAGGCTCCTACTTCCTCGGGTCGGCGACTAGTTTGATCCTCTTCCAGATCTTGTCTCTGACTTCAAAGTTATAGGCAATCACCTGGCGATTGTAGGCTTGTTGCATACGTCGTCGGTACGCTTCAAGCCGGGCGGCTGCTTTATCACAAACCTCTGACATGAGATCCAGGTCGATCAGCCGCTCTTGATCATTGTCCTCCTTGTTATAGTGCCGCCACCGGATGGACTCCTCGCCTACCTCCACCGGAATGATGACCTCTGCTCCATACACCAGCTAAAAAGGACTCTGGCCTGTTTCTTCTCGTGGAGTGGTACTGTAGGACCACAAGATATTGGGGAGCTCCTCGACCTAGCTCCCTCCAACGTAATCTAGCTTTATCTTGAGTCCTCTGAGGATTTCCCGGTTAACGACTTCGACTTGGCCATTGCCCTGAGGGTACACGACCGACGTGAAGCATTGGCGAATACCTAGCTCCTCGCACCATTCTTTGAGTTTGCGCCTAGTAAACTGCCTTCCATTGTTCGACACCAGCCTGTGGGGGATGTCATATATGCAAAACAATATCCTTCCATAGAATCTTCATCACCGCGACCTCCGTGATGTGTGCCAGAGACTCAGCTTCCACCCATTTAGAAAAATAGTCCACGAGAACTAGCAGGAACTTCTTCTGCTAAGGTCCTATGGGAAATGGACCTATAATGTCCATTCCTCACTGATCAAAGGGGCAGAACACTGTGGAGACTCGTAGGGGCTCGGTCGGCATGAGTCACATGTTGATGTCTCTGGCAGACCACACATCCGGCCACGAACTTGAGAGTGGCGGCCTGCAAAGTGGGCCAAAAGTACCCTGCCAAGATAATCGTCCTAGACAGAGACCTTCCCCCAATGTGGCTTCCGCAAATGCCTTCATGTACTTCTCGCATCACATAGTCGGCTTCCCCTGGCCTGACACATTGGAGGAGTGGTCAGGCAAAGGCTCTCCTGTATAGTTGATCTCTGACCAATGTGAATCTGGCAGTCCGGCGGCGGAATAATTGGATTCCTTGATCCATGCTTGGAGCGTTCCCGCTACGTAGGAACTCCACATATGGATTTCTCCAATCGGCTACGGTGTTGTCTTCCGACTCTTCTCTAATCTGAGCTACAATCTCTTCCGGGGCACTAGGTTCGTCTAGCTGCCAAGCCGAGATGGAGCTAGCCAACCTGGCTAGCTCATCTGCCTTGACATTGTCTATCCGGGAGATCTTCTGTAGGATAACCTCCGTGAAAGAAGCTTTTAGCTGCTCATAGAGGGTCACATACCTCTGTAGGCGTTCACACTTTACTTCGAAGTCACCCTTTATTTGTTGTGCCACAAGCTGAGAGTTCGAATGGACAATGACCCGAGTAGCTCCCACAGGCTTGGCTACTTGCAGGCCTGTTAGGATCGCCTCATATTCAACTTCATTGTTAGTGGCTTTGAAGTAGAGCCGAATAGATAAATGTAATATATCCCCTCGGGGGGGGGGGGGGGGGGGGGGGAGAGACCATTAACATTCCGACTCCGCTGTGCCTGCTGTTGGAAGACCCATTTATATAGATCTTCCAGACTCCCTCGGCCTCGGGCTCAGGGATGGACTCGAGCATGAAATCTGAAAGGGTCTATGCCTTGATGGCAGTGCGAGGCTGGTACTCAATCCCATACTCGCTCAGCTCCACAGTCCACTTGATTAGTCGACCCGAGACTTTCGGATTGGTGAGAACTCTTCCCAGCAGGCTGTTGGTGAGAACCACAATCGAGTGTGCCAGGAAATATGGCCTAAGCCTTCAGGCCATTAAGACCAAAGCGTAGGCCAGTTTCTCCATCATGGTATAGCGTGTCTTTGTATCCTTCAAGAGATGTCCGAAGAAGTAGATGGGATATTGCACCATGCTTTCTTCTCGGATGAGCGCAGAGCCCACCGCTTGTTCTGCTACAGATAGGTAGACAAATAATGTCTCCCCCTCCACTGGCTTATAGAGGATGGGGAGTTCGGCGAGATAGGCCTTTAGATCGGCAAATGCCTTCTCACACTGGTCATCCCAGTCGAACATGACGGCCCTTCTCAGAATCTTGAAGAATGGTAGCATCCTGTCTGTAGACTTGAAGATGAACCTGGACAGAGCCGTAATTCTACCATTCAGCCATTGTACTTCCTTAAAGTTGCGAGAGGATCACATATCCAGAATAGCCCTTACTTTTTCTGAATTAGCCTCGATTCCCCTCTCTGTCACCATGTATCCCAAGAACCGACCACTCTTCACCCCAAACAAGCACTTAGCAGGGTTCAACTTCAGCTTGTTGGCCCTCAGGGTGACGAACATTTCTTCTAAGTTGGTGACGGACCCAAATGATATGTCACGAAAGTGGGTCTCAAATTTAAATATGAATATAAATGAAATGCTGGAAACCCTTTTTTTGCAATCAAGAATGAAAACGTAGTAAAGGGGCCACAGGTCGTATTTTTCCTCGGGACTAGTTGACGTTGTGTGATTCGAGCTCGTGTTTATGTGTCGTTTGTGAATTTGGGTTTCGAATGTGATTTGGGTTCGGAATGCGATTAGAAATGAAAAAGCAATAGAAAGAAGGAAACTTAACCACGCAAACTTAAACAAAGTAATGGCAATTCATGGACTCAACCAATGGAAAATCTCATCAAGGCATTTACACAATGTTGGAAAAAACACAGATCTGATTTCGATTGCAAGAATACACTACAAACTGATTTAAAACTGAAAGCATCACCACTCAAGCCGAAACTTAACTTGATTCCAAGTGAAGGAAAAACTCATGTGCCAAAAGCTAAAGCTAAGTGTACTTTTGATTGGTTACTTGATACAAGGGCAGATCTACAATTGATGTGAAGCAATTGATATTAAGTAAATGGATGTGAAGCAACCAAATTAAGTGCATGCAGGAATGAATGGCAGAAATGAAAAACAAGGCAGATTGCAGCAACTTGGCACAACCACAACTGCAGAAACTATTACTTGATTTGCAGAAATTGAGAATTGCAATTCGAAGCACACTGAATGCTAAACAAACAGAAATCACGTGCTATAATTCACTGATAATTATGTTTAACTTGCTAATAATCAGTGCTAAATTGTCTCTTGACACAGGACAACATATGTATTCTGAAATGCAGGACTGAAATTTGAATTTCTGAGCAAACCGCATGCAAAACAAGCTGCAGTCAGGTGAACTATCACCCTATTTACCAGGTTTAACTTCAGTAATTGGGTCTTGCAATAATCGAGTGCTAAAAAATATGTGGTCAAGAAGGAAAAATGAAACAAGATTCAGCTACAGCAGGGTGGCACACAAGAAGAAAGCTGATACAAGGGTTCAGAAATATCAAACTGTAGTTTTAAGTTGATTTTTAATGAAGAAAGCCAAGCTACAACTGCTGTGGAGCAAGTGGATGTGAGATTAACAACTCGGGTACAAGATCCGTTAGCCGATACATGTAGAAACACTCTAGTGAAACAAACTTCAGCCACTAAACATGCTGAGCAGAAATGAATCCAGTGCAAAACGAGAGTGCCGAAAATTCGGCACAAGATCAAAACTTAAGCCTCGAACCGAATTCAGAGTTTAAGGCACCAAATTAATGTTTCAGCAATGATTATGAGCACTAATGTTTACTAACAATGTAACTCGGAAACCTATTAATCAATTCATGCAGAGTTAAACTGAAACTTCAGAAATGGATGTGATACGCATACAAGCTGAGCAAACAATTCAGATATAAAACCAAATGAGAAACAACCTCAAATCTCATGCATTGACTTACTAAATGCGATCTTTAGTTGCAGGGAATAAACTAAACATTGATCGAATTGGAACTAAACTGAAATTTCCGAAACTGAGCAGAAATCTGCAAACAGGGCTGATACGCACAGGATACTGAATTGAGAAACGAGATTGTGCAGAAATTCAGCTGAACAAAACTCAGGAACGAAACTACAAAGTGAAACAAACTTCGATCAATCAAATTAACATACTAAAAGTGAAATAAACTGAAGCATTCATAAGCTAAAAGGGAATTTCAGAGAAGGAAGCTGATACGCAGCTGAAACAGGGCACGCAAGCTTGAAAGTTGATACGCTGGGAATCAAACAAGAATTAAACTAGAATTAAAGGCAATGTTACCTAAACAAACTATCTACTAATCAACTTAGAACATTGAAATACTAATTAAGCAAAGACAATTTAGAAAACGTAAATTACAGCAACTAATACAGAAATGCAGAAATGAAATTGCGACAGTAATAAAATTACAGCTACAACTCGAAATTGCAAATAGAAATCTAAACCCCAATCACTTCATTAGCTCAAGGTCTCCTTGTTCGTCACGCAAGGGCTGACCTCGAACCCCTAAGCTCAGCAATTCACTGAGGAACTGAATCTGCGGTCGAATCGAGCTCAAATCTGTTCAAGAAGGAAATCCCAATCGATTTCTTCAATTTAGCCTTGTCTGATTGAAATAAAGGTGCGGGAATGATCCAAGCTTGTCCGAGAACCCCTCCAGATAGCTTGGACTGATGTAAAACCTGACAAAATCGAAATCGAAACAACCAAATACAGAGCTGCCGAAACCCTCAAACAACCCTGTTCTTGCCCAATTCCGAGCTTGAAACTCCACCGATTGCTCTCCCTAGTGACCTCGACTTGATCTAGATGAAGAGATGAGGTGGTTGCGCCCCTTGGATTGAAAAACTAGCTACAAACAGTGAAGAACAAAACGAAGAAGGAAGGCAGTGCGGCGGAGACGCGACGAAGAGCTGAAGCTGTGGAAAATCTGATTAAATACTTAGCATTGGACGGTTCTGATTAATTTGGATGAATCCAACGGCTGATCTTGCACTGATTTGAGCCAAACTTTGAGGATGTTGATCAGGTCAGGATCTGCCTCGTGGTAGCTCGGATCCTCCAGATGTGCAACGGATGGTCCAGATCAACCTAATCTGTGAATGGACGATCTAGAGCCCTCCGAGCTTGATCCAACGGTTGGATGATCTCTGATTGGGATGAAACCTTCAGATCTTGATCATAGTGCTTGATCAACCCTAACCCTAGCTCGGATTGCTTCAGATTGTCCCAGATGGCTCAGATCTAGCCGCTTTTGAATCGGACGGCCCAGATTTAATCCTAATCTTGATATCTCGATCCGGGTCACTTCCGACTCAAGTTTGACCCAATATGCCCTAGGTCCATGAACCTTTCATGCCTACAAAAATAGATCAAGAATTTAGTGGCCAAATAATCCAAATATGTGTAAATTTATAATTAAGTCCAAAATAAGAGTAAGTTCTAAAACCTAGGGCAATTTCACAATTAAGCAATAAAAACATAGGTCAAACATGGATTTTAGCAATTAAAGTAATCAACAAAATAGTATCTATCAGTTGGCTATCATGTCATTTCCCTTGTCGGTCTTGACCAGGATATCGTCTACGTACACTTCGATGTTCCTCCCAATCTGATGCCTGAAGACCTTGTCTATCATCCGCTAGTAAGTTGCCCCAACGTTGCGCAATCCGAAAGGCATGACATTATAGCAATATATGTCATCTGCTGTCACAAAGCTAACTTTCTCCTGATCTTCGGGAGCAAGAGGAACTTGATGGTAGCCTTGATAAGGATCCAACATCAAAATGAAATCACAACCGACTGTAGAATCTACTAACCGGTCTATTCGAGGCAAGGGATAACAATCCTTTGGCAGACTTTATTCAAATCTCAAAAATCAATACATACTCGCTATTTACCCCTAGCTTAGGGACAAGGACTACATTAGTTAACTAGGCAGGGAATTGAACTTCTCTTATGTGCCCAGCTCTTAACAGCTTGCTGACTTCTTCTCTGATAGCCTTGTCTTGCTCGGGTGCAAAATGCCTCCGCCTCTGTTTCACCGGCCAAGCTCCAGGGATCACATGCAAACGATGCATGGCTAGAGCTGGGGAGACTCCTTTAATTTCCTTGGTAGCCCAGGCGAACACATCTCGATGGCTCTGCAGGCAGTCGATTAGACGACTTCTCAGTTACAGTGCAAGGTCGGTGGCAATCCTCGTAACTCTCCTCGTCTGTTGAGGGTGGATCTGGACCTCCTCGCTCCCGTCCTCCCTCCGTTCTTCTTTGGGTCCTTCCTCCTCTCGTGGGTCGGCGAGATCAATTTGCAGAGCTTCGTGAGATTTTGAATTCTTGCGGGACTCCGATCTGACTTCCCCACTGTAGCATCACCGAGACGCTAGCTGGTCTCCCTTAACCTCGGCCACCTAATCGCCTACTGAAAACTTGATCTTCTCCACAAGATGGCATTGTAGGATGAGGGACCGTCGACGGCCAGGAAGGGAGTCCTCCTTGTCCTCTCCAATGTGTCACCACCCAACGACAACGATAGGGTAATTTTCCCTATCGGCTGTACTCGGTACCCGGTGAAGCCGAAGAATGGAATCAAAATCGGATGTAGTTCATCCTCTTCAATCTGCATTTGATCTAGGGCAGCCTTGTATAGGATGTTCACGGAACTACCTGTATCCACGAAGATATGCTTAACCTCATAATTTGCAATGCGTGCAAGAATTACCAGGGCGTCTTCGTGGGGAGCTTCTATTCCTCCAAGTCCACAGGGCCGAAGGAGATTGTACGACCATGATGCTGGCTCCAGCAAGTCCCGATGGCGTAGTTCTCCAGCCGATGGGTGTGAGCCTTCCTCGCCCAGTGGGAATCTCCTCCGGTAGGTCCTCCCGAGATTACCCCCATGTGGCCGGAAGGTGGACCACGAGCAGGGGCCTTGCCCTTCTTGGGGTCTCGTTCCAACGAGGGACACCGACGGGGTGCAACCTCCCGACTCCTCCCCCTTGAACGTGACTGAGATCGATGTCGAGCTTCGTTCTCTCTCGGCAGCTGTTTACGAGGAGAAAAGATCTACCGAGGGGACCTCCGGCGATACCTCGTCTTCTTCCACTTCCTCCGAGGTTTGGGGTCTGCTTCCTCATTCAATTACATTCCTCGGTGGAGTGCATCGTACTGCCATGGAAGTCGCAGTACCTCATCAACGGCTCTGGCTGCTGGGTGTCAATTGCCTCTACCAGCTTTCGCTTACTAGCCCATTGATCTTTCCCTGGGTGAAGATCTTTTCCCTGGGCTGGAGCCGGAGGTTCCCTCCTCTCTGACCGTACCACGGTCTGCATAGGGACCCCGGCTGGTTCCTTGCGGCAGGCGTGTTGCACTTCTTCAACGTTGACGTGCTTGACAGAATGCCCTAGCAAATCATCGAAACTGGTAGGTGACTTCTTCACCAAAGATCGGAAGAAATCCCCTTCAGAGAGCCCCTGGGTGCAGGCGCAGACGAGGATTTCTGATGTTGTGGTTGGCACATCCTGCGCCACTCAGTTGAACCGCTGGATGTAATCCTTGAGGGGTTCCTTCGACTTCTGTTTAAGGGCGAATAAATTTAATGCCGTCTTCTGATAGCGACGGCTGCTGGCAAAATAGTGGAGGAAAGTGGTTCAAAACTCCAAGAAGGAGTTGATAGAACCCTGGGACAGCCTCTGGAACCATCGCTGGGCGGCCCCTGATAGGGTGTTCAAGAACACCCGACACTTTACACCATCAGTGTACTGGTGCAGGAGTGCCGCGTTCTCGAACTTGCAGACATGATCTTTTGGATCTGTCATTCCGTCGTAGTCGACAATCCCAGGACCACGAAACTGCTTCGGCATGAGATCCTCTACGATGACAAGCGAGAAAGAGGTGGAGGGTGTCTTCTGAAAGTTCTTAGGTCCTTCCTCCCCCCTCCTTCTTGTCGTAGAATGCTGGAGGAGATGGAGTTAATTTTCTCCAAATCACCTAGGGACTCTCGCCGGTGCGCTAGAGGTATCACCACATGCCTCACTGGTGGTGAGACAGATCTTCGGTGGTGGTGGTGCGAAGTGGAGATTCTGGGGATCTCTACTTGCCCCGAAGCCACTCGATGCGATACGGCTTGCTCGATCAGGTGTTGTTCAAGTGCACCTTAACGGCGTTGGCGATCAATCGATCTAATTCCTCTTTCGTCAAAACGATGGGTTGTCCCTCCGGCTCTGCCATCGGTGCTCCTTCTAGTGCTTTAATTGATGTTCTCACAGACGACACCAAACTTGTTCCGGAAGAAATCAACACAGACGGCCAGTCACCGGAGTCCAGCCCACGAGGACGATGACGAAAGCAGAACAGCTCCTATCCTGCGAGATTAACACGAACGTTAATGGGAACACGTCGAAGATTATCCGGCGGAGCCCACTCCGACGCTCAAGTCAGTCCTAGAGTCTCCGGGAGGAAAAGAACTAAGGAGAAGTACGAGTAAGATAAGTGTAATCCCCTTACCTTGGGGGTTGTAATACCTTATATACTTGAGGCGGCGGTTACACGTGTCCCCACGTTCTTCTCCACGTCCCCTCAATTATCGATTACTGGATAATCCTTGTAACGGTCCTTGCAGCAATTAAATTCCAGCTGTTGTGATAATCAAGGCTTTAATGGCCGCATATTATGGGTCATTATTATCTCATAATTATTGATGGTAATTATCCGCAGATCCACAAAAAGGGGTCGGTTACTTGAGGTTGGGCCATCAGATAGGATGATCCTTGGGCTCTGCTACCCCGAGGTGATCTCGGGGTCCTTTGGCCCGGGAGGGTCCAGGTCGTCTGTCTCCCCGAGGTGATTTCGGGGACCTATCCTCCCGAGGTGAGCTCGGGCGTCTGTCTTCCCAGGGTGATCTCAAATGTAGGCCTGCCCGAGAGGGCCTCGGGAGTCTACCTTCCCGAGGGGGTCTCGGGAGTCTACCTTCTTGAGGAGGTCTCGGGAGTCAGAGAGAGTTGTTCAGACCCGGTGAATCTTGCTACATAGCTTCTTCAGTCTACGTGTCAACCATGAGATGCTCAACCCCATCAATCACTCTAATTTATTTCAATTTATTTAATTGTTCTTTGTTGTGCAAATTATACACATTAATCATTTATATATTTTTTTATGATATATTCATATTTTTTGAGTTAAAATTAAAATAATTAGATTAATTATTTATAAAACAAATCAACCATTTATACATTTTAATGTAATTTTCAAATTTTACTAGATATAATCAATAAACAACCACTTCTTAACCTTTATTTAAAATATTAACAAAATCAAATAAATCGTATTGATAAATATTTTGTAAATAATAATAAAATACAAGAAATAATTGATCAGTTAATAAATATGAATCAAGAAACTAATCAATTCAAGAAAAGAAGAAAGATAATAAAAAAAATCAACTTCTCATTATAAATATTTTTATTATATTATTTGATTATATTATATACATTTTCAATATTGCATGTTATTTGATATTTTATTTTATTTTATTTTTTGCTTAATTCCAAAAAAAATCTCATTAATAAAAAAATGACTGCATTTTATTGTTTGAGGGGTTATTTTTTTTTTAAATTCGTCGGATGCCTAAAAATTGTTTTTTCCCCCTTATAATTCAAATATTTTTGTGATCCGACTAATCCTAAATGCGAATGGCTCGATTCTATGAATCGGTAACTATAAATTCGAAAAACAGAAAAGTCCCCTATTTCATCATTAGTTCGATTTCCGTAGGTGTTCAAAATTATCTATATATTCAAATCCTCGTATGAAAAAGAGTCTCCTTTTTACCACGCCATCATATCCCAGGGACAAAGATGAAGAGAGTCTCCGTTTTACCACCCCATCATATCCAGGGACAAAGATTATGAACTCTTCAATAACAACAAGTAATTATTATGCTCATCTCAAATATCTTTTCCACTTCATCCCCAAATTATATAAAGATAAATTACGAAATCAACTTATAATCAATCAACTGCCAAGTGATTAGGGATGAGAGTTTTTTTTTTTTTTTTCAAAAGCAAACAGTCCCGTGATTAAGGACAAAGATTGTTAACAACCTTCAACTCGTACGCGTCTGGCTGGTTCAACAGAAATTCTTTCAAGTAGCAAAGGAATCAGCAGACAACAGTTATTCATGACAACTTTTAAAAGTTTAAACAAAAAAAAAACATGAGCCTAAAAATTTTTAGAATGAAAGAAAAAAAATAAAAAGGATAAATAATAATTAACATCTTCCAAATCTTTGGACTCTTTCCAATGTAAACATGATGGTGTTTCTGTCAACAGCAATGAACTTGGCCTCCACAGACCCATCACCCCTGAACGGCTCATAAATTGATTAGTACCTAAAAACTATAAATATGGATGTTTTGAGTATGACTAAGAGATCAACATAAAGAAATCATTCTGAAGGCCAATTTTTTTAGCAAATAGCACGATAAGATACAAAATAACATCAACAAACTATCTTATACATCAGAATTACAAGACCTCACCTTCCACTGATACGCAATTTTGAAAAAGGAAAAATTGGATCACCTGGCACAATTTCAAGGGCAGTATCCTCCAAGGCCACACAGGAATGAATGCCTGATAACTCTCAGAATCATTTCAAGACTGAGATTAATGGTGAACTGGGCAATTCTCTTGGGCCATCCTGCAATGAAACTTAATTTTGTTTGCTTGCTCAAAGGTCCATCCAAGACGTTTGAATTTTATTCAATTAGCCTAACTAATAGTTGCCTCCAAACATTGTAAAAAGTTAAGGAACCAAACTGAAAATTGTGATACATCAACTAATCCTACCATCTGAATGTGTCTCCTTAAGTAGATGCCCTACATAAGATTGTTTCATGATGCACACAAAACCATCTACCACTGTAAAGACATGTGCAGATGACATAGCACTGGAACTTCCTATTCAAAATTTTCAGTTGTCTTCCTCACACTGGAATGGAAAATCAATGGCGATGTATTCACTTGCTTCAGGTAGTAGGTAAACAAATATAGAATCAAAAAAGAGCATGCTTTGAAAGAACATGTTGTAGTACAAACATTGAATCTACAAATGTCATTGCCCTATTCTAGCAAGTAGCAACAACAGTATATATCCCAGCTGATCTTATGCTTTAGCTCATGCAAAACAGCTCAATTGGCTAAACACTTAAGTACAAGGGTCTCCTAGTTCGAGATAACAAAGTGAGACACTTCAATTGAACTCTAATTCAAAAAATGGGTTCTAGTTTTAACTAGCAAGACATTTGTCACAAAAAAGTAGCCCAAATTGGAAAGATATATGCATATGAATTCAAGAATGGCATAGGTTCTAGCATTCTGCCCCGGGCACCAACTTTTGGAATGGGAGTTGATCACTTCACCACCTTTTATGCGAGAGGTTCCAGGATTCAATCAAGTGCAGCAAATGAGATTGCATATCTACAAGTCATCTTGGTAAAACAGAAGACCTAACCTATAAGCAACTACAATCACGACATCCTTCGTAATGGTCCGTAATGGATTCTTTATCGCATTCAACTAGTGGTTAGACAAGGCATTACAGTAAGCTTGGTTATAACAAGGGTGGAATGAGGATAACTGATGTACTGAAAGTTATAGCTGATATGAAAATGAGTGAAAGGAAATGAGTGCATGGAAAGGTGGGGAAATGCAATCAGCCAATTCTAGGCATTGAACTTTATAAATAAACTTCCTTACAATAAGATTCCTTTCCCATTCTTTCAAACATCCCCAATTCAGACAAGGATTGCACCAAGATAGATGAAATGGCGACCATTAGTCATTGATAAACACAAAATTGAGTATCGATAGAGACTACTGTAGCTTTCGACATTGTAGTGGAAGATTAGGCCTTAATCAACAAAAAAGAAGAAGCCCAGATGTCCAAGTACTTCATTAGGCCTTAATCAACAAGAATCTATGCTACAATGACAAAATCAGGAGAAACAAAAGAGGGAAACTGTGTAATGAAATGAACAAGAGGAATTGCTAAAATAATAACTTTTATAAACTTTTTCACTATCTGTAAAGAAAATAAAAATACCACTGGCTCCAGAACTTCTCAGCTCTCATGGTTAATTCCAACTAACAGTCTTTAAACTTCAATTGTTTATCTTTGCAATAATGTGACTTCCTCACCCGTACTTCTGGATCCTGCAAAAGGTCTCCTTGAAACAATGTGAAATTTAGGTCATTCAAGTGCCAGGTGTCAAGCCAACCACTTTTTCTTCAACTTCGTCTTCCTATAGAAGAATTATTAAATGACCTAATTTTCTTGAGCTTCAGGAGGCCAGATCAGTGAATCCAACCACTTCAGGTTATCAAAATCAGTAGATACAGAATGCTTCCCACTCCTAACATGTCTGCTGGAGAGGAGTGGCCCACTGATTTCCATTCATTGTTATAATCAGAAAGCAGACATCTATTGCATCTGAATATAGACTTTGAATTCAGTTGCAAATCATTGATTGCTCTCCTGCATCCACCAGACCCTTGCTTCTGTCATCATCAGGAAGCCTGAAATGTTTTGTAACAAGTTATTGAATTGGATTTCTCACTGATTGATAATTACTTCTGCATGGGAAAGGATATTACATTTGTACAAATGGAAAAGGTTTCCCTCCAACAAGAGTTTGATGGTGGTTTTTTTTTTAAAAATTAGCCAAAACAGCAAGATGAAAGTAATGTCAAGAAACAACAATCATAATATGCAGCTTCAGTACCATCATCAAGATGCAAAGTTGCACATAATAATTTGAAACTTTAGTTGATGATGATTGTATTGGATATTGTTTTGTGACCATCAACCATAGTTTGCTAATCTACAGCAACGATACATAATGAAGAAATGAAGAATGTGTTTAATTGGCAAAAACCACAAATGGCTGCAACCAACCAAACAACTTTGATTTGTATTTGAGGCTGAAAAAATGGATGGATGGATTTGTATAAGTGTCGCATTTGAACTTTAATAATCTCTCACTATATATTTAGTGATTGCAATCACTATATTAGGCTTGTCAATCTATCTAAGAGCTTACAATTGCTTACAAGTTAGGAATCCCAACAAACATGCAGCAGAAATACCTTCTGACGATTGTTTTCATAGCTTGTTTCATTAACTTGATTTTGGAAATAATGCTTAAATAGCTGAATTGCATAGTACTTACTTTCTGAAAGATCCTCACTTCTGTCTTCCTAGACTTTTGCTGCATGTCACCCAGTTCTCTACAACAAATCATCTTGCTTCCTCTTGCAGTGGCAATTCCTCCAACTTTGCTTTTTGTAAAGAAAAGATATCGCCACTATCAATCTAAATAATATCAGCCTATTAGCTGCATCCACTTCCCTTGAATGGGGCAATAAGTAATATCTTTTCTGACTGGAAGGCATTAGCGATTGTTTTTGTCCACCAGTTTGCAGGATCTCAAAATGATACATGAGATATAGTTCATCCAGTAACCATTCAAGTGCTAAAACTTGAAATCTCGGACATATTCATGACTAAATCAGGAGAAATGCCTTGCTTCAACATTATCTTATATATCTCATAAGCTTTATCCCAATCACCCAATTTACGATATCCATTAATTATCACACTATAAGTTACTACAGTGGGACAAAGATTCATTGTCAGCATATCATCTAGCAAAGCAATTGCAGTATCCATCATAAACATCTTGCTATATCCATCAATGAGGCAGGTGTATGCATGAGCATCAGGCACAAGACCACTGTGCACCATCTTGTCAAACAACTCAGAAGCTTTCTTCATATCTTTGCGACCACAGTAACCATCAATCAAGCATGTATATACAATCCTATCAGGAACAAACCCCTTTATAATCATTTCTTCGAACAAACCCAATGCTTCTGGTAGCCTGCCAATCTTGCAAAGCCCATTGATAATGATGGTGTATACAAAGATATTTGGCACCAAACCCACCTTTGACATTCCCGCAAACAGCTTCAGTGCCTCCTCAAGATTTGATGATTTAATTAGACCATCAATAAGTATGGAATAGATAACTACGTCAGGAACAATCCCTTTCTTTATCATTGTTCCCAGAACACCCCACGTGTACGCTGATTTTCCTTTCTTGAATAGTCCATTAAGGATGACTGAGAACATAAATATATTTGGAACAATTCCCCATTCATTCATTTTGTCAAGGAAAGCAAAAGCATCTAACATTCTATGCTGCTTGCAAAACAAATCAACTATCAGAGTGCATGTTACAACACTAGGCATCACACCACTGTTAAGCATGAATTCAAATTGCTCTAATGCTTCATTCAAGCACCCATTTCTACAGTGAGCCAATATTATATTCGTGTAACTATGAGCATCTGGGACAAAATTGCTTTGAATCATCTGTTGCCAAATCCTAGAAGCACCATCCAAATCCCCAAGTTGGCAATATCCGTCAATGAGGATCCCATAGGAAATTAAGTCATGTGCATAGCCTTGGCCATTCAGTTGATTGAAGAGACTTAATGCACATCCCATCTCACCTTTCAAGCACAAACCATGAAGTAGTGAACTAAAACTGACCATCGTTGGCATGATCTCACTGCTTAACATTTCTTCAAGAAGATTAGAGCCCTTCGCAACATCTCCACTTTTGCAAAATCCATCAATGAGAATGCTGTAGCTATGCACATCCGGTTTTGGTCCATGTTCTTTCATCTCCTGAACTACTGACAAAGCTTTCTCCATCTCACCCTCCCTACAAAAACCGAGTACCAGAGCATTATAACAATTGGTATTGCATGGCAAGCCTCTGGACTGCAAGTCCTGAAGAAATTTCTCTGCAGACTTAACATCCCCTGCTCGACAAAGCCCCCTGATGTACGTATCATATGTCACTGCATTTGGCTTCACACATTCCATTTCCATTTCATCAAGAATTTTACTAGCTTCATTTATGTCCAAGATATCTCGGGTAGTATACATATACATAATGATAGTGTAACTATAAACATTTGGCTTCGGTCCGCAGCTTTTCATGTGATTAAATAAATCCTTTGCCATTTCGGTATTATTGCTTCTGACCAAAACCTTGAGCAATAGGTTAGATAAGGGAGCTCCAATCTGAAGCCCCATTCCTTTCGCCTCAAAGTATACTTCTAGTGCATGTTCGATCATGGAGTCTTCTGCTAGAAGCAGGATAGCAGCCCCATATACATTCAGAGAGCTCAGAGAACCACCAGCGTGCTGCACTACTGCTGATAGCATCACTAACAAGTCGCAATCCACATTCCTAACGAAGCTCAAAACCCCGGCTAGCAATTGTCTAATCTCCCGTTGCATCCCCGCCGACGAGAAAACCCCCATGAGCATTGAGAAAGCTTCCACCGCATGCGGGAAGCCGTACGCACCTGCCGCCCGGGCGAATCTAACTTCTTGGACCGCGCTCCAGTCGAGGGTCCTCTGTGCGACGGCGACGAGGGGGAATAGGCCTGGTCGGGGCATTCCGGGGCAGCAAGAGCGGAACTTTGCGTCTGGAAGCTTATCGGTGGCGTCTCCATAGGCGTCGTCGCTGGAGTAGTTGGGTGGCTCAACCAGCGAGAGGATTGAGGAGGTGAAGCGAAGGGAGGAGCGCGAGGGAAAGAGTCTTGCAACGATGGCTCGGATAAGAAGGCTCCGTTGCGCCGGGATCATAGAAGAGCACGGCGGAACCCTAGCGACGGAAAACGGAGCATCGCCGCCGGGCAAAGAGAAGACGGATCCAGCGCAGGAGCTGTGTGGTTTTAGTTTGCGGCTTAACCCCAACCAAACTTGGCTATTTAATCCACGTCCACGTAGAGCAAGGTAGGAGCCACCGGCGCCGCTGGCAACGACTCCATTTTTAAGGACTGGGTAATTTTCAAAATGCCCCCGTTAGCCGTTACATATGCTATTTTGGAATCGACACAAATAAATAATTAGTGAATCATCAGTGAAAATTCCTTCTGTTTTTTTTTGCTCTTCTTTGTACAAGCTGTGTTTTTTTCTTCAGTGTAAATAATTAGTGAAAGATCAGTGAAAAAAAAATCAGATAACAGCTAAATTTGGAGCGATCGATTTGGCTCTATAAAAAATTTTTATTCACCGTCAGAATAAATCAAAAAGTACTTTTAATGAACGGTCTAGGTGTTTAACGCTTCAAAGTTCATATCTCATTTGAAGAAATATTTTTTACAAAATATGTCATAGTTAGAGATTAAATTATGAATGTCTGAAATTATAATTAATTATCCTTCCGTTTCACTATAACTATAGCCCAAGGGCAACTCGAATATCCCACAAGATTAACTTCAGAGTCATTTATTAATAGATAAATTAGGAAATTATCAACATGTGAGAAACCTTATTGATCCCGACCTTGTTTACGGGTAGCTTGGCCCGCTCGGTCAGACAACCTGGCGCCAAGAAGGCCCAGCAGAAGGGCCGACGGTAACCTCACTAGGGGAGTCCTGGAGCCAGGAAATCCCCGAGGCACTCGTCGACCGACCCTGGGTAGGGTCGGTCAGGTCGATCCCGAGCGTCTCCTAACTCAGTCATCTAAACTCGCACCCCCGATCCGAACCTGGGTCGAGAAATTCAGTAGGATGCGTGGCGGCCCACACTTCCTCAGCATCCCATGGATCCGACAACCCACAGAACCAAGACAGAACCAGACAGATGTAGCCCAATAGACCCTTGACTCAGGGTGCACCCCGCGCCTTAACTCTCCCAGTCAGACGCGTGGCGGCCCATGCTCCCTGGCCATTACCCGACCCGGTCCTTGACACTCGGACCCGTCGGTCGGTGCTCGGGCTAGGGACTAGATCGCTCCTACGCCGCCCTATGTCATTACATCCGGGGTACGATCCTGATGTCGGGGTACTACACACCTTGCCCATTTATGACACCCCTCGCGGTTATCCCACCGATTCAGTACCGTCGTACTACCCAAGCACCCCGCGCCATGTCGCAGTACTTTCAAGTGCTCTCATACGAGCTGACAGGTACCACACCCCTGTCTCGTCGATACGAACAGGGGTTGTCAGCTTCCCCGGCTATATAAGCCCTCCACTCCTCATTTCGTAGGTATGCGCGCGAGCTCTCTTTTCCACTCTATTTCCATTTGCTCCACTATATTTCCTGCGGATACTGACTTGATCGTCGGAGTGCCTTGCCGGGGAAACTCCTCGGCGGGTTTTCTAACGGTCACTGTTTTGCAGGAAAGAGGCCAGATCGGAGCCAGGTCGGCGCCACCTCAGCTGCTCGTGTCACCCGGGAGACCATCGAGCCCTTGGGACTGTTGAGGCAATCTGTGGTCCGGAGTGACCATGTGTTTTAATATTTGGGCAAAGGGTTTAAGTTAGGTTTACCCTTGTGTATTTGATATGTGTATGTGAGTGTGCAGGTTGTGCAGGTTACACATATTGACTTGACTGGACGGTCTCGGTATGGTGAAGGGTGGCATGGAGACAAGCTGGAGGCTTGTGTGCGCACCTGAGGGACTATGGATGGTAGAGACGATGAGCTGAGGGGTGCGGACTTCGAGGCATGCGTGAAGGATGGCATGGAGGTAAGTTGGATGCTTGCGCGCATCCGAGGGACGGGAGCCGAAGATGAAGAGGGCGCGAAGGCAATAATCAAGACTACTGGTGAGGGGTCGGTTGAGTCGTGAGGGTACGAGTGCTGTGTGAGTGTACTCGGGAACTAAGCTGGGAGGGTTCGAGTGCGGAGTGAAATGTACTCGGGGAGTGTAACCCTAGGCTTAGTAAGGGACCAGTCGACTGCCCTTGTAGCAGTCGACTGGTAGCAGCTGGTGAGCTGGCAGAATTCGAACGTTGGGGGGTCAACGGTCGAATCTGGGTGCGGGCAGTCGACTGCCAGCGAGGGTTTCCAGCCCGAGTTTTATTTAAAGAGAACTCGGTTTGGGCTGGGGTTTCTGGCGAAATCTGCTTGGGTAAAGTAGATTAGTAGCCTTTGGTGCTCAGGTGTTGTCGTGGTGCTCTGGTGAGGTTTCTCCACCCACAAGGAGCGACAAGGGCTAGCCGGAGGTTATCCGGGGAGTGATCTACCGAAGGATTCTTGGATTAGTCACCCTTAGAGGTGGATACCAAGTAAATCGGTATTGTTAGCGTTGCTTTCTTGTTGTTAGTTTCATTTTTACTTTGTATTTCAGCTTGCGCACTAACAACATAGGAAGAAGATTTGGAAAACGCTATTCACCCCCTCTAGCATACGACATCGATCTTACAAATGGTATCAGAGCGAGGACCGCTCTTGATCGGACTAATCGCCGAGGGAGCACACGCTAGAGGAGAAGAAAAATGGAAGATAAATTTGGGGATGACATCTACACTCCATCGCCCTACGACCACAAGGATTTCATATATTGGAAGACAAGAATAGAGACGTGGTTCGGAATGGAGTGGGACCTTCAGATTGCGCTTGAGAAGCCCTTCGAGATTCTAAAGGATAAGCACGGGAAGAAGTTTAGGCTTAGATATTGGAATCAAGAACAACAAGATCAATCTAAGGCAAACCAAAAGGTAATTAGTATTTTGATAAATATTTTGCCTAATAATATTTTAAGTGGTGTAGGGGCATATGGAAATGCACATGAATTGTGGAAAAAGATAGAAGAGTTTCATAAGAACCCTACACAAGTTCAAGAGGAAGAAGAGTTGATCATTTCATCAAGTGAAGTGGAAGAAGAGAGTGAGAGGGCATCCACCTCAAGAGAAGAAGAGGAAGCCTCAACTTCAAGAATTGAGGGGGAGGAGAGACCCTCGTCAATGCCGGAACAAGAGGAGGCATCCACTTCATCCAAGGTTGAAGAAGAAGTCAACCTAGCCTCCACCTCTACCAAAGTAAAGAAGAAGGACCATATCACATGCTTTGGGTGCAACGAAACGGGACACTACATGGATAAGTGTCCAAAGGGTAAGAAAACGGAGGTAACACCTAAAACAATTTCAATTCCTTTTAAATCTAATGTGGGTTGTAGGATTGGAGAAGTCCAAGAGAAAAGGAGAAAAATTCGATGCTTCACATGTGGAGAGTTAGGGCACTACCACACCAAGTGCCCGAAGAAAGGTGAAATCAAGAAAATAGAGCATCTAAGAAGATGGGAGAAGGAGGAAAGAAAGAAGAGAAAAAACTCACAACAAGGAGGGACTACAAGGGTAAGGGAGGTAATCTCTAACTCTAGATTAAAATGTAATTCAAATTTGAGTTCTTCTATGCATGATAAAAATAGAGTTAATTGTTCATCCATGCATACTAGAATTAATGAAAGATGCTTAATGGTATATAATTTTCGATTTAAGTACAATGATAGGAATAAGGATAACAAGTGTTGGTGCAATTTGCACTAATAGTTAAACTTGGGTTTTGATGAATGACAAATAGGTTAAAGTTAGGCTTGCTTTTGGTTTTGACCTTTACTTAGTGTGCAGGGTTGAAAGACTTAGGACCTGACACCAGACTGAAGTCCAGGGTGGTTGAGTCCTGGCAGGAAATCCAGTTGGGTTGGTGGGGCCTGACAATTGGCTGAAGCCCAAGTTGGTTGAAACTTGGCAAAAAGACCAGGGTGGTTGAGCCCTGGCAGGAAGACCTGGTGGGTTAAGAAGTTGAGTAGAGCTGCACGAGGTAAGTAAGGTAAGTCACTGGAGGAGCGAACCAGTGAGGACGGGTCCTATTTTAGGACTGTAGGCGCGGTCCAACTTAGGCCCATTTTGGTGACCTCGGTTGAGTCCTGGTTAGATCCTTATCCAGGTTTGGACGGGGTCTCATTAACTCTAAATTCATTAACTCTATTTTACAGGATTTATTTGATATGTGAACTAATTAGATTTTGTAGGTGAATTTTATAAATTTATTCCTCATCTAAAGCCTCGGTGGAGGATAAATTTTCATTTAAATTATTCGTATTTCTTATTTTTTTTGGAGAATAAAATTATTCCTACTAATGATAAAATCTTATTGTTATTTTCTAATTATTCCTATTAATGCTTAAAATTCTCACGTGAAGCCTAGCTAGAAGGATAAAATCTCTTTTTCAATTATTAATAAAATTGTATTTTGAATTATTTTTTTCAAAAAAAAGCCTTGGTAAGGTAAGAGGATAAAACCACTTGGTTAACTTTTCAGATTAAATTTTATTTAAATTATTTAAGTGAAGCAAAGGATAGAAACATTATCTTGTTTGAATTATTCCTTCTTGCTGATGGATAAAATTTGAGCTGAGAAGATCATGCATCGAGGCACTATAAAAGGAAGCAAGCAAGCCCCTAAAAGACAGAAAAAATTTCATTCTGGTTTAAGCTTTGGCACTCTCTTGCTTCCACGCTCCTCTGCTGCGGTTTGTGCTTTGACTCGACGCTGTCCGACTGCTGCCGGAAGATCGCTCCCAACACCCAAGCTGCTTCAGATAAATCTAAGTGTTGGGTAACATAATTTTTGTTCTGTTTGCACTTAAATTATTAAAGGGGGAAGTGTAGGGTTGTTACACTTCCACCTAATCTTGTATTCGAATCACTCTACCGGGAGTTTGCCGGTAGAGGTTTTTAGTGGATTGCCCACAGGAAAGGCTCAAGGAGCCCGGGCCTTCAAGTAGGAGTCGCCGAAGGCTCCGAACGAAGTAAAACTCCTCGTGTAACTTTTTATTATTTTTCGCTTTCGCTTTTCGTTTTAAATTTTTCCGCTGTGCACGTTTTTCAAAGCATCGTACAATTTTCTATCGACTCTGATTTTATAACGAAGATTTTAAAAGTCACGTGATTCACCCCCCCTCTCACGTGCATCGGTCCTACAACAAGATAGAGCAAAACCCTAGGAAAAACATGCATCATGAAAAACCCAAGACCTTAGGACTTAAGGATCAAGGCATAAACCCCAAGAAGGGGAGACATATGCCTAAGAAAATGGGTAGGTCTGGGAATGAGCAAAATGGACCTACTGATACTAAGATTAAAAGCCTAGAGAAGGAAAATCAAGCCTTGAGGGCAAGACTTGATACATTGGAAAAGACCCTAGAAAGATTCAAGGTTGGATCTAAGGGCTTAGATTTGGTGTTGGGTAGTCTAAAACCCGACTATGTTAGATCAGGTTTGGGATACCGGTCTAAGACCTCCAATGCCAACAAAAAGAAGTATGCTGGGGAAGCATATAATCATGGCAAGAAGGAGAAGTCCAATGATGGCAAGGGGATGCCATCAAAAGCTAAAAAGGATGACTTAACCAAGGACAAGGTGTCCAAGGTTAAGAAGGTTAGGTTTGTAGGTCAAGAATCACCGGGAGCTCACCCGTGTGGTCTAGTGTGGGTTGAATCACCTAGGGAGGTGGCTAAGGCTAAGAGCTCAAGGGGGAGCTCTAGGAGCCTTTGGGGTCCATAGTAAATGGATCTCAAGAGATGGGTTCTCTAGGAAGTTTAGGTGGACTAGGTAATGTGCCAAAACGGATTGGAAGACTTGGATAAATCTTAATCCTAGAGAATTGGCACATTAAGAGAATTTTAGGGAGAAAAATGTGAAAATACGATTACATTGGGTAAAATTAGGTTTTAATGTGTGAATACCATATAATTGAGTGATAGAAATGTAGTGTGGTCAGGTATTAGAAGATATATCAAGGAAAGGCCATAATTAGAACTTTTGGAGAAGTTTAAATGATACACTTTAGGAGAAGTTGAGTTTTGTGCCAATCTTGGGATCCGGAGTACATTTGTTTGAAAACGTATTTTTTCCAAGTAGATATAGGCTTCACAAATCTCCCCACAAAATTTTAGATTTTTTTGGAGATTTACAGAATTACTTAGGCATTTCTGAAATTAGGCTGGAAATCTGAAAATCAGATACCAGTCGATTGCCATTTTGGCAGTCGACTGCCCCAAGAAAAATTTCAGCCCAGAAATATTCTGTGAGTTTTGGCAGTCAACTGCCCCAGGGGCAGTTGACTGGTCCATAGGCTAAAATGGAAAAGACATATTAGCTGATCAGAAATTGCAAGATTAAAATCATAGGGAAGGATCATGCTATCTTGAGAGAGTTTATGATATTATATGGTTTGAAAGTCATTAGATGATATTGAATGATAAATTTTTGGTGAATGAAAGGATATGGAAGTTTTCCATAGGTATCTAGGATTAAGAGATAAAAAGGGAAACTTGAGGAAAATTCCATGTGTCAAATTATAATGGTTAACCTTAGCAAACACATGGAATTATAGAGGGATTTGAAAGTTGATACCAAATGCCAAACCTTTTTAAGAAATTCAAGGATGTACCAAAAGTCAAGTATAGTTGTATTTTTCATGGAATCATATTTTTCTAGGATAGGGTATATCCTAGCAAATGTGCTTGCAAACTCTTAGATTGTTCAGGGTTTTGTTGAGTTCTTTTTGGCACTAGGGATAAGGTTGCTCGGGGGCAATCCTTTAATGGTGTCCAAGGGCGAAGAACTTGGAAGTTGAGTTGGGATAGAACTTGACTTGGTGTTATGGTGTTAAGTTGGGTAGAACTTCACCTAGGTAAATTGAAAATTGGGAGAATGCATAGGTCAAGGGGGAGGGTGCCTCCTAGTTGCCTTAATTTTCATAGAAAATTTTTGGATTTTGTGTCTTACTTGGGAATAATGATAGATACATTGTGGAATATATTTTTCCCAAGTAGGTATGGGTACCACAAATGTCTCCACAAAATTTGAGAATTTTTGGAGATTTGTGAAATTTCTGGCGCATTTCTGAACTTGGCCAGAAAAGCAGATTTTCAGAGTATTAGTTGACTGCCCCTGGGGGTAGTCGACTGCCCAGGGCTGACTTGTGTATCAGCAGCTGGTTTGGTGTCCAAATGGTGTAAAACAAGTGTATGAGGGGTTAGTACATTGTGTTTAGGACCATTGGGGATTAAAAGAACCGATAATTGGGATATTATTGGGATCTTTTTGATGTTAGGCAAAGGGGGAGAAGTGTTGGGTTTAAGTGGGAAACTAAACACACCTTTGCGCGAAACCCTAGGTTTAGGGGGAGCTGAGAAAAAGGGGAAGCATGGTTGCTCTATTCTTGGCGTAAGGGGAACCTTGGAGAGGTTCTTAAAAAGCCTTTGTAAGTCCAATGTAGGGGGAGCTTTGGAGAAGCTTTAAAAAGCCGGGGTTTGGTGAAAAGTCCTAACTTGGAGAGTTAGGTGTGCAAAGTCCTAACTTGGAGGGTTAGGTGTGGAAAAGTCCTAACTTAGAGGGTTAGGTGTGTGATGCCTTGGGATAGGATCCATGCATGCATAGGATCGCGCTCGAAGAATCATTTGAAGTTCTGAGAGATAAACATGGGAAAAAGCTCCGACCAAGATATTGGACCAAGGAACAACAAACTCAATTAAAGGCAAACGAAAGGGTAATTTCAATATTACTTAATATATTGCCTAATGATGTAATGAGTGGTGTAGATGAATATAAAAATGCACACGAATTATGGAGCAAGATGCTAGCGCTTCATGAAACCCCTACACAAGCTCAAGTAGTGGAGGAGCTTAAGGAAATGAGCTCAATGGTCCAAGAAGTGGAGAAGGACTAGTCTGATGAAGAAAGAAGCTCAACATTCGAAGAGGAGGAGAAAGAGGAAAAAGATTCATCCATCTCCTCAAGTGAAGTGGCACAAGAAATTGAAGAACTATCCACTTCATCAAAGGGGGAAGAAGAGGTCTCCACTTTAAGGATTAAGGGGGAGGAGCCGGAGCAAGAAGAAGCATCCACCTCCACCAGAGCAAAGTCAAAAGACCACATTATTTGCTTAGGGTGCAACAAGAAGAGACACTACAAGGACAAGTGTCCATTAGGTAAAAAGAAGGTAAAACCTAAACCCAAGTCAATTTCTTTAAAATCTAACTTAGGTTGTAGGGAAAAGAATGAGAAGAAGCACATTAGGTGTTTCACACGTGGTGAGCTAGGACACTACCACACCAAATGTTCAAGGAAAGGAGAATTCAAGAAATTGGAGCATTTGAGGAAGTGGGAGAAGAAGGAGAAGAAGAAAAGCTCATATCAAGGAGGAGCTACAAGGGTAAGAGAGGTAATCCCTAACTTTAAACATTTTTCAAATTCCTCCATGCATGTTAGAAATAATGAGAATTATTTACCCATGCATAATTTTGGTTTTAAATATTGTAATAAAAATAGGGTTAATGTTGTATATCAAAATCCTAGGGAATTCATGTATCATGATAAACCTAGAATCTTTAGACCTTAGGACCAAGACATTAATCTAAAGAAAGGGAGACACATGCCTAGACAAATAGGTAGATCTGGAAATGTCCAAGATAGACATGGTGGTGCTAAGGTTAAGAACCTAGAGAGGGAAAATCAAACCTTGAGGGTAAAGCTTGATAAATTAGAGAAAAACCTAGATAGATTCATTATTGGATCTAAGGGGTTAGGCATGGTGTTGAGTAGTCAAAATCCTGACAATGATAGATCGGGTCTAGGATACCGATCTATGAGATCAAATGCTATGGAAAAGTCATATGCAAGGATGCCATATGACTAAAGCAAGGGGAAGGCCAAGAATGACAAGGGAAAATCATTTAAAGGAGAGAAAAAGAACTTAACCAAAGACAAGGTGTCAAAAGTTAAGAAGGTTAGTGTTGTAGGTCAAGAAGTACCGGAGGTACACCGATGTGTCCTTGCAATTATAGATAAGCCACATAGGGAGATGACTAAGGCTAAGAACTCAAGGGGGAGCTCTAGGGGTCAAGGTGAGGTCCATGGTCAATGGATCTCGGGAGGATTACTCCAGGAAGACTAGATGGGTTGTGGAATGTGCCAAATGATTTGGAGACAAATTTAAGTCTTAGTCCTAGGGATTTGACACATCAAAAGTAAGTTTCATGCATGAAAATATTACAATGGAACCATATTGCATGAGAATTAATTCTCAATGTGTAGATGCTATATGGACCAATGCTAGGGATGCATTGCGAAGTTATATGGGCAAAGACATCAAAGGGAAGCCAAAACTAGGACTTTAGGTCAAAGTTAAATTAATCCACTTAGATAGTTTTGAGTTTTATGTCAATCTTGGGATTGATGATAGATTCATTTTTAAACATATTTTTTCCAAGTAGACATGAGTGTCATGAATCTCTACACAAAATTTGAAAATTTTTGGAGATTTGTGGAATTAGTTATGCATTTCTGAAACTGGGTCAGAAATACTGAAAATATAGGGTACTAGTCGACTGATCCAGAGGGCAGTCGACTGGTCCAGATCGGTTCAGGAACTAGGATATTCTATGCATCAGTCGACTGATCCCTTATCAGTCGATCTTTCTATTTACTCCACCAGTCGACTGATGCTTGGATCAGTCGACTGATGCAACGAATCTTTTAAAGAATAGCCCGCGCGGGGGCGGCCGAACCTAGGGTTTCAACGCCACCCCTTGTCGCCACCTCCCTCCTTTGATCTCTCCGGCTCCTCTAAGGGTTCCTACGACCTTGAAATCGTGTCTCTAGCCTTCCTCCATCCTAGATCCAACTCTAGAGCAAGAAAAGCACCTTCTTTGAGTCAAGTTTGATCATTATCCATCATGCAGCGAATGGAGAGACGGTAACAAATTGTTTGCTTTATTTTTCTCATTTGGTCCATGATTCATGACTAACTCTCTATATTTTGCATGTTTCCCTTGTTTTTCCTTCTTGATTGAGTCATTCTTAGTACATGCATATTGTATTTGCATCTTAGGGTTAGGTCAAAACGAAGGGTTGGTGAGGGACTGTCCCGACAGCCTCCCGTTGATCCTACGGGACCTCGGTTTCATTCTGAGGCGTGTCGGCGAAGATTTGAGAGTGTTGACTTTATTTTAATGAGTTGTCGATATCTTAATTGATTGTATTATCAGGAGATAACTCCTCATATCATTGAAATTATCACTCATTACGGATTGGAGAAGTTATTGTATTGTTAGCATTACGTAAATGTTGACCTCTGCAAGGAATTTTATGCCAATCTCGCATGTAGTAGTATGGATGACATGACATATGAGTCCATGGTGTTGATGCAGTCTGGCCCTAATTGTTGTTTTGGTGTTGACACCGATTTTAGTTTAGGTGGATGATTATTGATTATGATTAAGTCCTGATCGGGGATCAGACATGGTATGGAAAATCCTAGCTTGGAGGGCTAGGTGTTGGAAAATCATAACCTGGAGGGTTAGGTGTTGAAAATTCTAGCTTGGAGGGCTAGGTGTGTGAAAAGTCCTAATTCGGAAGAGGTGGGTGAAAAGTCCTAGCTTGGAGGGCTAGGTGAAAAGTCCTAACTTGGAGGGTTAGGTGAAAATTCCCATCTTGGAGAGTTAGGTGAAAAAGTCCTGGCTTGGAGGGTCAGGTCCTAGCTTGGAGGGCTAGGTTTGGAAATGTCCTAATTCGGAAGGGTTGGGTGAAAAGTCCTAGCTTGGAGGGCTAGGTCAAAAGTCCTAACTTGGAGGGTTAGGTGAAAATTCCCAACTTGGAGAGTTAGGTGAAAAATCCTTAGCTTGGAGGGCTAAGGTGGGTGAAACCCTAGCTTGGAAGGCTAGGTTTGAGTCCCTGGATCGGTCTGGTGGCCGATCAGGGAGATTGGCACGCTGCTCCTTAATGGATCGGTCTGGTGACCGATCCAGCGATGACTGATCGGTCTGGTGACCGATCAGGGAGCACACAGTGAGGTTGGGAACCTACTGTGTAGCTCCTGATCGGTCTGGTGACCGATCAGGGAGCAGGACGGTGCTCCACTGCTTGGCTCCTGATCGGTCCGGTGACCGATCAGGGAGCAGGCAGTTCACTCACTGCCTTGCTCCTGATCGGTCTGATGACCGATCAGGGAGCGAACAGTGAGTTGAGTTCCCCTGCTGATCAGGCTCTGAACGGTCTGGTGACCGATCAAAGACTTAGGACTTAATTTTCGAAGTTACTGTTCACTCAGACGTGGACCGATCAGGCTCTAGCCTGATCGGACAGAGTCCAACCTGATCGGTCTGGTGACCGATCAGGCTTCACACTGATCGGTCTGGTGACCGATTAGGCTTGTGTCGCCACGAGTGCTGGGAGTCCCAGCAAAGCGGTGGATCGGTCTGGTGACCAACCCACATGCCCTGGATCAGTCTGGTGACCGATCACTTTAATTCAAATTGCACTGTCAGACGCTCTGATCGTGTCTGACCGTATCCGATTCTCTGCGCTTAACATTTGATATATGATTTGCTGCTTGATATGCTGCTCTAACACTCTGATTAAGTTGCAGGTGACATGAGAGGATTCAAACACTCAAGGAGAGTCAATGGAGACCTTTCCTTAGAGCAGGTTTGTCCATTTTCCATCTCAGGTTGCAACGGCTGGAGCTGTAGACTGGAGCTGCTGACTGGAGCTTGGCTGAGGGAGCTCAGGAAGTCCAGGGAGAGCTCAGTGGTAGCTGGCGTTGGCAGGGAAGCAGCTGGAGGCTGCAGGAGATGGTGTCACCTGAAGCTGAGTGGAGAAACAAAAAGGGCGGAAGAAGGCTTCGTTGAAGCAGAGTTCGCGAACTGAGTTCTTGCTGCGCCTTTGAGTTCTCCACGACTTGCTTGCGCGTTCTGAAGTTTTCAACATCTTGAGCAAGCTACTGCAATATGTGAAGCAACAATTCATTACTTGAGCGCTTGAAGGAGGGAACAAGAAGCTCCGAGTCCAACAGCGAGAAGACACGAGGAGAAGGCTCTTGCGTGAGATCGTCGCTGGGTGGAGCTCTGAGGGAGCTTGCTGTGTTCTTGTCTTTGCTAGTGTTGAGTAAGATCTTTCTTGTTGTTTCATTGTGCTTAAACATATATCTGTGAATGAAACGCTGTGGAGAGGTTTCTCCACCGAGAAGGAGGTTGTCTTCTATCCGGTGATAACCGGGACTTGATCTGCCGACGATCAAGGGATCGCCCACCTTAAGGGCACGCCAAGGAGTAGGGGCAAGTTATCCCCGAACCTTGTAAACCCTCCTTGTTAGCGATCTTGCTACTTGTGTTGATTTGTCTTTGTTTTCTGTTTTTCTGCATACTTGGTTCTTGCTGCTTCCACTGTGCTACTAACAACTCTGAGTGCAGAAATTTGATAAGTGTCAAAGGTCAGTGTGTTTGGCTATATTCACCCCCCCTCTAGCCATCCGGGTTCCAACATATGGTAGGGGGAGTCACCATCTCTTTTTTCACCTGCATTATTAGGATCATTCTTAGGGTGTCGGGTTTCGGAAACCCCATTTACATGCTTCCCAAATGTCATTGAGCCTTTAACATTGTCTAACGTGACCATTGACCAAATCCACCGCCATTATTTCAGTAATCCTCGACCTCCTCTGCAGCGTATTTTTATAGCTAGGTGCATGACTACAGTTAGCAACATCCTTTACAAAATTGTCCTAGACTGCATTTTGCCCATTGTCACCAAGGGGAGGTCCAAGATTTGGCTACCTCACCTAGTGATGATGTGTGCTTTAGAGAGGAGGCTGGACATTGACATCGCCCGTCATGTATTCGCATCTATTGTGTATTTTTCGCATGAGGTTCATCGGAAGATCTACATGCCATTCGGTCATATTTTAACCGAATTCTTTGCATCTAGAGGCATTGACATCATTAGAGGTCAGTTTCATCAGCTGTCCAAGGACTATGATCAGATAGGTTCTCGACAGCTCTCCTTGGCTGGGATTGAGAGACAACAGGGAGTGATGGTCTGGCGACGTGACCATGCATCCTCTAGTTCCGATGATGAGGAGGAGGCTGCTCCTGCTGCTGCGCCTGTTGCTGCTCCTGCGGGGATTACAGAGGAGCGGTTCTCCCGACTGGAGGCGGAGGTTCACGGACTCCGGGAGGACTTTCAGAGTTTTTAGCAACGACAGGCTGACATGTATAGATGATGTAGCGCTGGGACCTGATGTACCAGGCCCCTCCTCCTCCTCCTCCTGGCGATGATGCAAAGCTTCAGCATGACCTGGATGTGATGGTGTTGAGAGTGTGCTTAGCTTGAGCATGTCTTCTATTATCTCTCAAACACCATATTTGATTTTGTAATATTTGAGGATTTCGGGATTATGACCCTTGTAGAACTCTTTTTATGGTTTCGTGTGAATCTTTAATTCACTTCATAGTATTGCTTATATGAAGTGTTATTACTTTAATTGTGGGTTATGCGTACATGATATATGATGAATTCCAAAATACTTTCTATCTAGAGATTATGGTAAAAAGAGGGAGCTTTCATCACTTTTTCTTTCTCTAGTGTTAATATGGGAAAAAAGGGGAGGATTGAAAACATTTCTGTGTTTTAAGGAATATGGGATAGACTTGGAAAACACATGGATTCAAAACTAGGAAGTAGGTTTGATACAAAGTTGAATGTTTTCAAAAGATTTGAGTTTTGGTCGAAGAGTCAAACATGTTTGGCGGTTTCTTGAGAATGTATTTTTCTCTGTTAAAATACATCATAAGAAATATGTTAGCAAAGTTTCATAATTTTTCGGATTTTATGAAATTTGTAAGGGATTTCTGAATTTAGGCCCAGAAGCTGAAGTTTCAGACTGATCTATATCAGTCGACTGTGTTAGTTCTTGGATGGCTATAGAGGGGGGGGGGGTAAATGTAGCCAGACACTCAAATCTCTTTGAGATTTCTGCACTTAAGTGTTAGCAGCAGCAGCGGAAGCAAAGCAAACAGAAATAGAAATGCAGAATCAAAATGCAGAAACTAAAGACAAACCCAATACGCTAACAAGGATCGTTTACAAGGTTCGGGGATAACATGCCCCTACTCCTTGGCGTGCCCGTAAGGTGGGCGATCCCTTGATCGTCGGCAGATCAAGCCCCGGTGAATCCCGGATATCAAACGCCTCCTTCTCGGTGGAGAAACCTCTCCACAAGCTGTCTCACAGATGGATACAAGTTAAGCTCACGAGACACTCGAGAAGGAAAGCTCACAAGTATGTTACAAGATCACTCAAGAACGAAGCAACAGAGAGCACAAACACAGCCCAGCCAAACTCTCAAGTTTTCTGTCTTGTTCCTACCGCTCCTCTGCTTCCAACTTCGTTCTTAAGCTCTGCTCACCATCGCAGGCTCCATCAGCATCCACTGAGCCACAGCCTGACCCCCTGACTCCCTGAGCACTCAGTCCACTGAAGACCTCCTCTCCAACTGAGCCTCCGTCAGTCGCCAGCTGCGCCAGTTGCTCGTTGAAACCTGAGAAGGAGAAACAGCCAAACCTACTAAAAGGAAAGCCCCAAGTTGACTCTCCTCCATTGTTTGAATCCTCCCTGTCTAACCTGCACACTGATCAGAGACTTAGCAATTGCGTATCAAACAATATCAGCGAGTAGCAGAGAAAACGCAGAGAAAAACAGACGCGATCAGAGCGTCTGACATTGATTTCAAATTAAAGTTACAGCTACTGATCGGTCACCAGACCGATCAGGGACACCCTTGACTGATCAGGCTCCAGCCTGATCGGTCCACAGTGAGAAAGTGGGAATCGCGACTCATCTGTGATCAGTCACATTCACCGATCACAGCACAGGGATCGGTCACCAGACCGATCCACAGTCATGTTGGGATTCCTCAGCTTTCGCACAGCCAACACCCCTGATTGGTCTCCAGACCGATCAGGTTGTGGCCTGATCGGTCTGGTGACCGATCAGGTCACTCGTGACCAATCAGGCTCCATCCTGATCAGGCATAGTGAGGAACTCGCGATATTTGATCGGTCAACCTGATCGATCATAAGCTCTCCCTGATCGGTCACCAGACCGTTCAGGAGCCGAACAGGAGCCTCACAAACTCTTCTGTTCTCTCCCTGATCGGTCACCAGGCCGATCAGGAGTCGAACAGAGGCCAAACAATGTTTTTGTTCTCACCCTGATCGGTCACTAGACCGATCAGACTTCTCTGGATCGGTCACCAGACCGATCCACAACCGGGTCGTGCCAACTCCCTGATCGGTCACCAGACTGATCCAGCTCCCACAAATTCGACCCTAAGTCAAGAGAACAACCTCCCTAGCCTTCTCCGACTCGTGCTTAGTCCCCCGGACCAAGTCTCCGTGCCCAGCTTCACTCACCGGGACTTCATTCAACCTAGCTTCCCAAGTTAGGACCTGGCTTCACTCACCAGGGTTTCGTTCAACCTAGCTTCCCATGCTAGGACCTGGATGTTGGTGCTTGGATGGCTAGAGAGGGGGGGGATGAATATAGCCAGACACTTAAGACTTAGCTCTTTTTGAGATTTTTTTGCACTTCAGAGGTTAGGCAGCGGAAACAAAGAAAACAAACAGAAATGTGCAGAAATGAAGAGCAAACGAAAACGCTAACAAGGATCATTTACAAGGTTCGGGGATAACTTGCCCCTACTTCTTGGCGTGCCCTTAAGGTGGGTGATCCCTTGATCGTCGGCAGATCAAGCCCCGGAAAATCCAGATAGAAAGCAACCTCCTTCTCGATGGAGTAACCTCTCCACAACGTTTCAACAAGATGAAGTATTAAGTACAGGAAACACAAGAAGGAACCTTACTCAGCACTTAGGACAGCAAGACCACAAGCAAACTTCTCACCGAGCTCCACCCAGCACAGATCTCACGCAAGAACTCCCTTCTTCGTGTCTTCTTGCTGATGGACTCGCCAAACTTCTTGTTTCTTCTTCCAAGTGCTCGAGTATCACAAGGTTGCTCATGATTCACAGTAGAGTTGCTCAAGAGATGGATCAGAGTAATCGCATGAGCAGAACCAGAGATGTCGCAAGAACTGATCGAAGTCCCTCCAGCTCCTTCTCCACTCCTTGGCTTATCCTGCTTCCATCGCCAAGCCACACGCTCCTCTGCAGCAGCTCTCAACTGCTCTCCTACAACAGCCAGCTACCCCTGACCTCCTCTGGACTCACTGAATCCCCTCCAGTCGAGCCCCAGGTCATCAGCTCCTCAGCCGTTGCAGCTCACGCCAAAGAACGTTGCAACTTGCGGAAGCAAACAGCCAAACCTACTGCAACGAAAACCTTTGTTTGACTTCCCTTGGATGATCCCTGAGTCACCTACACACTCAGCAGCACATTAGGGCAGCAAATCAATAGAAGATCAAAGCATCAGAACATATCAGTGAGGTATCAGTAGCAATCAGAGTGTGATCAGATGCGATCAGAGCGTCTGACAGTGTGTTTGAATTAAAGTGATCGGTCACCAGACCGATCCAGGGCTCGTGGATCGGTCACCAGACCGATCCACAGCTTTGCTGGGACTCCCAGCTTTCGCAGCCACAACGGCCTGATCGGTCAGGAGACTGATCAGGTTGTAGCCTGATTGGTCACCAGACTGATCAGGAAGCATCCTGACCGATCAGGCTCCAGCCTGATTGGTTATAAGGAGTATCTTGCGACATTTGATCGTTCACCAGAAGGATCTGAACAGTATCTCAGATCGGTCACCAGACCGATCAGGAGCTGAACAGAAGCTAACCCAAACCATTCTGTTCTCTCCCTGATCGGTCACCAGACCGATCAGGAGCCAAACATAAAAGTTCCTAAACTTTCTGTATGCTCCCTGATCGATCACTAGACCGATCAGGAGCCGAACAGAATGTTTCCAAACTCTCTGTATGCTCCTTGATCGGTCACCAGACCGATCAGTCATAGCTGGATTGGTGACCGATCCACTAATCGAGTGCCTGCTAACTTTGCCTGATCGGTCACCAGACCGATCCAGCCAAAGCCAAATCCGCTCTAAGTCAAGAGAACGGGCTCCCAACCTTCTCTGACTCGTGCTCAGTACCACGGACCAAGACTTCATGCATAGTTTCACTCACTGGGACTTCAACCTAGCCCTCCAAGCTAGGATTTCATCCAACCTAGCCCTCTGAGCTAGGACCTGACCCTCCAAGCCAGAGTTTCCATCACCTAACCCTCCGAGTTAGGACTTTTCACACCTAGCCCTCCAAGCTAGAACTTTTCACACCTAGCCCTCCAAGCTAAGACTTTTCACACCTAGCTTCCCAAGCTAGGACATGGCTTCACTCACCAGGGTTTCAGTCACCTAGCTTCCCAAGCTAGGACCTGGCTTCACTCACCAGGGTTTCAGTCACCTAGCTTCCCAAGCTAGGACCTGGCTTCACTCACCAGGGTTTCCAATCACTTGGCTTCACTCACTAGGACCCAGCTTCACTCACTGGGATTTCAACCTAGCTTCACTCACTAGGATTTCCAATCACCTGGCTTCACTCACCAGGATCCGGCTTCACTCACCAGGATCCGGCTTCACTCACCGAGATTTCAACCTAGCTTCACTCACTAGGATTTCCAAACACCTGGCTTCACTCACCAGGACCCGGCTTCACTCACCGGGATTTCAACCTAGCTTCACTCACCAGGACCCGACTTCACTCACCGGGATTTCAACCTAGCTTCACTCACTAGGATTTCCAAACACTTGGCTTCACTCACCAAGACCCAGCTTCACTCACCTGGATTTTAACCTAGCTTCACTCACTAGGATTTCCAAACACCTGACTTCACTTACCAGGAACCGGCTTCACTCACCGGGATTTCAACCTAGCTTCACTCACTAGGATTTCAACCTAGCTTCACTCACTAGGATTTCCAACCACCTAGTCCTGAAGGATCGATTTAGGCGTGCAGAGGGGGGGGGGGTGAATGCACTTTTTCGGATCTTAGATCTCTACAGAATTGTTAGCGCAACGGAAATAATATGTAAAAGAATTAGAAACAATGCTAACACTTATCGGTTACTTGGTATCCACCCAGATGGGTGACTAGTCCAAGGATCCACGCCGCGAGCACCACTTTTCACTATCGAAAAGTCTTCTTGAGGTGGAGAAACCTTTACAGCATGATCTTCCTCTTTACAGATGGACAAACACAATAGAGGAAGCACAAATCACTCTACAGTTGGGCAGCACTTCGTTACTGTATGGAACCGTACCGTACACGTACAAAGCGTGCTCCTTTTATAGGTGAACAGGACAGATTCGTAATCTGTCCAGCCTGCACCAGTCGACTGCCCAAATGCCAGTCGACTGGCCTAGCATTAATTGCTAGCCAACGGCTAGTTTCGGGGGTATACTAGTCGACTGCCCAAATGCCAGTCGACTGGTCCAAGGCCGCAAACTTTCTGTGGGTTTTGGCAGTCGACTGCCCCAAGGCCAGTCGACTGCCCTGCCTCACAGCTCAGCTCCAGCCACTCCGGACCTTCTCCTTCGTGTGTGCCTCCAGGTCTGCTCCCTTGGCTTGCCCCTTGAAGTCCTCTTCCTCTGGCTATCGTCCCTCGGATGCGCACGCAAGCCTTCCCTTGGCTTGCCTCCATGCCACCCTTCACGTGTGCCCTTGAAGTCCACTTCCCGGCTTGCCCTTGGAGCTCTCCTCCCTCGGCTCTCATCTCTCGGATATGTCCACCGAGTGTGATTCTCCAAGTCCTGCAAACTCAATCACACACATCAAATACAACATAACACTCTAACCTTAAACCTATTCACCCACACATCAAAACCATGATCTTTCAATCATTGAAGGGTCGATTGCCTCAACAATCTCCCCCTTTTTGATGTGTGGCAATATGTTTAAGTTAGAGATAAAACAACAACCACAATAGCAATAGCAAAACATAGTAATTGAAATGTTATGAGACATAGTAACCCTAAGAGGCAACCTCCCCCTTAACCTATGTCTTCTCCCCATGTTCAATTCTAATCTAACTCCAAGTTAAGTTACCACTTAACAATAACAATATATTAAAAATATAAGACATATCAGAACCTAAGAGGTACCTCCCCCTTAATCCATGTCTTCTCCATTTTTAAGCATTTAAGTTCTAAGTTAGAAAGAAAACCTTAAACCATTCATTCCAAGTTAAAAAATTCTAACTTAAACCACCCATTCTCCCCCCTTTGACATCATCAAAATGATTGCCTCAAGCAACCAAAACCCATGACATCAAATGAGAGAATTTTCAATTTCTGAAATTTCTCACAGTGGCTGAAAACTTGCGTGCCAGTCGACTGCCCATAGGGCAGTCGACTGATACGCTATCAGTCTAAGTTTTCAGGTTTTCTGTCGAATTTCTGAAACTCCCAGAAAATTCCAAAAATTGTAAAATTTTGCATACATGTTTGAAATATTATACTCTATCAGGGAAAAATATTAAACCATATAAAATTTTAAGCATGCATGACTTTTGATAAAAATCCAAAAGCTTTGAAAACCACTACATTTTGTATCAAACTTGGAAACCAATTTTGTAATCATATGACTTTTAAACGCATGGCAAAGTATGTAAAGCATAAAATGGTTTTCAAGGGTTTAAAATGTCCAACTATGATCTTTGGGCAAAGTGTCCATTGATTAAACACTTGCCTTCCCCATAGTTGGTCTAATTTTTATATTTTGATACTTTTAATGGTTCAACAATGTGTCACAAGCACAAGTGAGCCAAATGTATCACCCTAATGGATCAAGCACCCTTTTTCAAAGCTAATATATCCAAGTTCATCCTATAATTCCACAAAACACATTCCAAGACCTCTTCTTAAGGATGTGAACTCCAATTCGGGAAGAGGCTTTGTAAATATGTCGGCTAGGTTTGACTTTGATTCAACATAGTGTAGTTCTATGTCTCCCCTTGCCACATGGTCTCTAATGAAGTGATGTTTCACTTCAATGTGTTTTGTCCAAGAATGATCAACGGGATTTTTGGTTAAGTTGATTGTACTTACATTATCACACAAAACTTTGACTTTGGTGTAATGTAACTCATAATCCTCTAAGGTGTGCATGATCCAAAGGAGTTGGAAACACATCCACCCATTGCCACATATTCCGCTTCCGTTGTTGATAGGGCAACGTATGGTTGTTTCCTACTACTCCAACTAACTAAAGAAGATCCTAGGAATTGACACCCTCCACTTGTACTCTTCCTATCTAATTTACAACCCGTATAGTCCGAGTCGGTGTATCCCATTAGATCAACACTAGGGGTTCTAGGATACCAAAGTCCGACATTGAGGGTCCCTTTCACATACCTTAAGATCCTCTTGACTACAACCAAATGAGACTCTTTGGCACAGGATTGGTACCTTGCACACATACCTACCGCAAAAAGTATGTCGGGTCTACTAGCGGTTAGGTATAGGAGGCTACCAATCATGCTTCTATATTGCTTAGAGTCTACCATTTTCCCTTCAAGGTCACTATCCATTTTAACATTGATTCCTATGGGTGTAGATGCTACCTTAGCATTTTCTAAACCAAATTTCTTTAACATCTCCTTAGCATATTTTGTTTGGAAGACATGTGTTCCTTCATTTGTTTGCTTAACTTAAAGGCCTAAAAAGAAGGTTAACTCACCTACAAGACTCATCTCAAATTCATCTTCCATACACTTGATGAATTCTTGTAGGAAGTCATTATTTGTTGACCCAAAGATGATATCGTCTACATAGACTTGGGCAACAAATATTTTCTTATCCTTAGATTTTAGGAACAAAGTAGGGTCAATTGTTCCTCTCCTAAACCCCTTAGATACTAGAAATGAGGAAAGCCTTTCATACTAAGCTCGGGGAGCTTGTTTCAATCCATATAAGACTTTTCTTAATTTGAACACGTGTCTTGGATAGTTAGGGTCTTCAAACCCGGGGGGTTGTTCTACATAAATCTCTTCCTTAATGATCCCATTTAGGAAGGCCGACTTCACATCCATTTGGTGAAGTGTGAAACTCATGTGAGCGGCATAGGCTAGTAGAATTCTAATTGATTCTAGCCTAGCTACGGGGGCATATGTCTCATCATAATCTAGTCCCTCAACTTGGTTAAACCCCCTAGCTACTAATCTAGCCTTGTTCCTAGTAATTTTATCTTGGTCATCTAGTTTGTTCCTAAAGACCCATCTAGTGGTTACAATAGTGCAATCATTGGGCCTAGGAACTAACTCCCAAACTTCACTTCTCTCAAATTGATTTAGCTCTTCTTGCATGGCTAAAACCCAATCAACATCTCCCAATGCTTCATCAATGGTCTTGGGTTCTAATTGGGAAATTAGAGCTATTTGACTAGTTTGATCCCTAAAGTAGGACCTAGTCCTTACTCCTTGAGTGACATCACCTACTATTTGGTCAATGGGGTGATCATGGTGATGTCTCAAAGGCCTAGAGGTTGTAGGTTCATTTCCTCCTTCTTCCTCATCCTGTAGGATACTTCTTACTCCCCCTTGGTCATTGCCCTCCAAATGTAGGTCTTGGATTCTTTGGGCAATGGGTTGGACCTCTTCTATATCCTTATCAATTGAGGCCTTCCTAGGGTAGGTACTAGTTGTTTCATCAAATTTAACATTCGAGGACTCCTCAATCACCTTTTTCCTCTTGTTGTACACTCTATAACCCCTACTAGTTAAAGAGTACCCTACTAAAATCCCTTCATCGGCTTTTGACTCAAATTTCCTTAGGTCATCTTTAGTGTTTAAGATGTAGACTTTACATCCAAAGACTCTAAAATAATGGACTTGTGGTACCCTTCCATTCCACAGTTCAAAAGGTGTTTTTCCTAAAAACCTATGTACCAACACCCGGTTTTGGATATAACAAGCGGTGTTAACCGCTTCGGCCCAGAAATAGCTAGGAAGGGAGTATGCATTAAGCATAGTCCTAACAGCTTCTTGTAGGGCTCGGTTTCTCCTCTCAGCTACTCCATTTTGTTGAGGAGTCCTTGGGCATGAAAACTCATGCTTGTACCCATTTTCAAGACAAAATTGAGTGAAACTAGCATTTTCGAACTCCCCACCATGGTCACTCCTAATTCGGTTTATTTTGGTATGTTTTTCATTTTCTACCCTCTTACTAAATCCTATGAAGATTTCTAGGGTATCATCCTTATGTTTCAAGAAGTAGACCCATGTAAACTTAGAAAAATCGTCTACTATCATTAGGCAATACTTATTCCCTATAAGCGAAGGAGTGCTATGGCAATCAAACAAGTCTATATGCAAAAGTTCTAAAGGTAAGGAAGTGGTGATTAGAGTTTTACCTTTATGTGATGCTTTTGATTGCTTACCCTCTTGGCATGCATCACACAACTTGTTCTTTTCGTACTTGATCATTGGGAGCCCCTTCACCAATTCTTCCTTGGCCACTCTTGTAATGCTCCTCATGTTGACGTGTCCAAGTCTCCGGTGCCACAACCACCCTTTCTCTTCTTTAGACATGAGACACTTGACAACATTGTTAGTAGCATAAGATAGATCAAAATAATATAAATTTGCTTCTCTAAACACTTCTAGTATGATAGTATTCGATTCATTTTGCCTTATTATGCATTTTCTAGCATGAAATTCAACTTTAAAACCGGCATCACATAATTGACTTACATTTAATAAATTGAATTTCATGTCTTTGATTAGAAGTATCTTATGTATGGAAATGGTGGGAGATACCTCAATTGTGCCCCTACCAATGATTCTCAACTTTCCACTATTCCCAAAGGAGACGGTCCCTTCTCTTAGGTAGCTAATAGTGGTGAACTTGCTCACATCCCCGGTCATGTGTCTTGAGCATCCACTATCTACTATCCACATAGTTGGGGCCTCCTTCACATTTACCTAAACAACACAGAAAATATACTCTTTTGGTACCCATATCTTTGATCCATAAGCATCATTTAGAAATCTCTTAGGTACCCATGCCTTCTTTGTGGTTCCCCTAGCCCCTAATCTCCTAGATACACCAATCATACCGGTAAGTGAGATAAAGGCTACCTTCTTTGTCTTAGGCCTATAACCCCAACTCGGCCTTGTTGTACACTGCCCTTTGACTGTTGATGATCATGTCAAGGTTACTTGATCCTACTTGGAATTTCCTAAAGGCCTTCGTGAGGTCATCTACCTATTTCCTTAATTCCCTGTTTTTATTTTCAAGGTATGAAACATGTGAAGAGGTAGAGCTAGCATGCAAGTCCTTAAGTTTTGTAGCTTCTACTCTAAGCATGACAATTTGTTCTTTTAGATTCTTAACTTTACTTCTAGTCTTAGCTAAGTCCATGTTCGTGCTAGAAATTATTTTCACTAAAGTAGAGGAGGGTAAGTAGTATACCTCACTTACCGAGGCTTCTGACTCTGATGATGAAGTGGAGGAGCTCTCATCATCACTACTTGAGCTTCGTTCATCGTCTGATGAGTCCGAGTGATCTTGTGCCATAAGAGCAAAGTGGGAGACTTGCTCTTCTTCTTCCTCTGAGGATGAGGGATCATCCCAAGTTGCCTTGAGGTTGGTGACACCCTTCTTCTTTCCCTTTGATCTCTTCTTGTCACTCTTCTTCTTCTCTTCCTTCTTGTCATCCCTTTTCTTCAATTGAGGGCACTCATTCTTCATGTGTCCCTCTTGATGACAGTTGTAGCAAATTATGTCCTTGGCCTTACCCTTACCTTTGGCCCCTTTCCTAGCATAGGATTTGTTAGATAAACTTTTAAATGCTCTACGAAATTTCCTTACCATGAAAGCCTCTTGGTCACTGTCCATAGAGGTGCTTGACTCCTCTGAATCTGATGAAGATGAGTAGACCACCTTCTTCTTCTCCTTCCTCCTCTTCTTCTCCTTTTCTGCAACAAAAGCAATACCTTTCTCTTTGGCCGCAATGTTAGCTTGCTCGTGCAGCTCAAATTCACAAAACAAATCGTCTAATTTTACTAAAGATAAGTCCCTTGATACCTTGTAGGCATCAACCATGGATGCCAACAAGGTGGTTCTCGGGAAGGCTTGTAAGACATACCTGACGATGTCCCAATTTTTTATCTTCTCTCCAATCACATGGAGCTCATTTATCACTTCATTTACCCTTCCATGTAGCTGGTTGATGGTTTCGTTGCTCTTCATGGAGAGGGATTGCAGTTGGGCCACTAGTAAGTCCTTCTTGGCTCTTCTGGACTCGTTCGACCCCTCGTTCAGTTCTACCAACTTGTCCCATAGTTCCTTGGCGCTCTTGAACGGCCCCACCTTGTTCAGTTGCTCCTTCGAGAGCCTGCATTGCAATGTTGTGGTAGCCTTTGCATTAGACTGCGCCCTTTTCATCACCTCCTTCGACCATGATCTCATCGGTGTTGGGTCTCCTCTTTCATCGACGGGCGCCTCGAAGCCATCTGTAACACTTATCCGATTTTCTATGTCATTCATAAGGTAGTATTGCATTCTACCTTTCCAGTAGGCGAAGTCGTTCCCGTCGAAGAACGAAGGTCGTGCGGTGGAGTATCCCTCTTGAAACACCATTACAATTTGTTCTGGTTGATTGTTAGATCTTCCAAAATGCACTTGGCTCTGATACCAACTGAAGGATCGATTTAGGCGTGCAAAGGGGGGGGGGGGTTGAATGCACTTTTTCAAATCTTGGATCTCTACAGAATTGTTAGCGCAGCGGAAATAATATGTAAAAGAATTAGAAACAATGCTAACACTTATCGGTTACTTGGTATCCACCCAGATGGGTGACTAGTCCAAGGATCCACGCCGCGAGCACCACTTTTCACTATCAAAAAGTCTCCTTGAGGTGGAGAAACCTTTACAGCAAGATCTTCCTCTTTACAGATGGAGAAACACGATAGAGGAAGCACAAATCACTCTAAAGTTGGGCAGCACTTCATTACTGTATGGAACCGTACCGTACACGTACAAAATGTGCTCCTTTTATAGGTGAACAGGACAGATTCGCAATCTGTCCAACCCGCACCAGTTGACTGCCCAAATGCCAGTCGACTGGCCTAGCATTAATTGCTAGCCAACGGCTAGTTTCGGGGGGGGGGGGTATACCAGTCGACTGTCCAAATGCCAGTCGACTGGTCCGAGGCCGAAAACTTTCTGTGGGTTTTGGCAGCCGACTGCCCCAAGGCCAGTCGACTGCCCTGCCTCACAGCTCAGCTCCAGCCACTCCGGACCTTCTCATTCGCGTGTGCCTTCAGGTTTGCTCCCTTGGCTTGCCCCTTGAAGTCCTCTTCCTCTGGCTATTGTCCCTCAGATGCGCACGCAAGCCTTCCCTTGGCTTGCCTCCATGCCACCCTTCACGTGTGCCCTTGAAGTCCACTTCCCAGCTTGCCCTTGGAGCTCTCCTCCCTCGGCTCTCGTCCCTCGGATATGTCCACCGAGTGTGATTCTCCAAGTCCTGCAAACTCAATCACACACATCAAATACAACATAACACTCTAACCTTAAACCTATTCGCCCACACATCAAAACCATGATCTTTCAATCATTTAAGGGTTGATTGCCTCAACAAGTCCCACTAGGTCTTTTCCTATGCCAGCGTGCGATCTCCCGATCCACCTGGACTTAATCCGAATTCAACCAAACTTGAATCAAACTTAAATCAGTGTCAACACCAAAACAACAATCAGGGTCAGACTGCATCAACAATCTCCCCCTTTTTGTTGTTTGACAACCCGATTTAAGTTTAGGCATTAACTGATCAATTGAAGGCAGTTCAATTATCGTAAGGGAATCAAGATCCTCCCCCTACAATAATCCTAAACTTAATCAACCATTCTCTCCCCCTTTGTCAAACATCGAAAAAGGTATGGTTATTAAGTTTGAACATACCTCCCCCTCAATCCAAGGGTCTCTCCCCAAACCCAAAATAATCAAGGTATAGTTTTGGAATTGCATATGAGAGGCATATACCATAAATGTATCATGGCAACAGTGTATATGCATCATACGACAATAAGCGTGGATTGCACATGAAAACATATACGGAATTATATCATGGTCAAACATGTATATGTTTCATATGTCAAGTAAGGAATGCATTTGTATCTAACATATAATCCTGATTCATCTCCGGACTGATCAGGTTCGTTGATTATTTGATACAGAAATATTTCTTATTAGTTGGGGACCGGCCAGATTTCAGAAAAATTTCTGAAACTCTGATACGTTCCTGATCAGACTGCATTGATAATTCGCATTCCATAATAAGGGTGTAGACTCCATTAATATTTGACATTTCAGAAAAATTTCTGAAACATGACATCAAGAACAAGAGTCATGACACAACAAATCTTTCTTATAAACTTGAACATTCCAACATAGGTTTGTATCAAATCAGTATTAGGTTTTGTTCCAAATATCTGAATCATCATCCTAATACTTAGTTCTATTGATAATTTATCAATTTTGAACCAATCAGGGAGTTTGCTGATCAACATTGATCTGATCGGTCACCAGACTGATCAGAATGGTACCTGATCGGTCACCAGACCGATCAGGTTAAGTTTTGATCGGTCAGTGGACCGATCAGGTCTGATACAGAAGGTTTGTTTCAGAATGTTTCGATCAGATTTCAGAAGTGGAATTTCAGAGGTCTGATATGTTACAAAACTTGTTTGTTTCACCTCTTAACCATTCCTAAAACCTAATCCAATTAGATTTACACCCTAAAGGAGTTCCATTAAACACAATTCATTTAATCAAAATAGACAATATGATTTGGGTCCCTTAACTAATGTTTATTTCACATCAAGGATCAAGAGTTTCTATAGATTAATCAGTTATGTTCTTAGCATGTTCTTGGCATGATCATGTTTATTCCAAACAGTTTTGATAATCTAATCTACACTTAAGTACTGATACCTTAGTGATCCAAATAATATTAGGCATATGGATGACATTAGGTTTGATATCAGTCAAGTGGGAAAACAAAACAATTCATGGAACTTGAAACATCATAAACTATGTGAGCATGCTATTTTTAAACGAAAATTTCCATGCCACAGATTAGGGTTAATCACACAACCACTAAGATCATGACATATCCATCTAAGTTCATCTTCCAAAATATTAAGGAAAACTTAAACCTAAACCTCAAACTTATGTTCTTGTCTATTGATGCCTTATCAATACAAATTATGTGTTGATATTTTCTTTAGCATGCATTCATGTTGTATAACACATACAATAAAATAGACTCCTTAGACTTGAGATAAGGCATATCATAAACCATGAATTGCAGGAAAACATAAATTGCAACAATAAAACTTATTATCCTAAACAATCCATGGCAAGAGCAAGTTATGTGCCAACCTAAACCATTCATGCAATATATGTAATTTTTTTTTTCAAAACTTGTAGATTTATTTTGAAGCATGGATATACTATCATTTATTGCATGAAAATTTCCTTATTGCCCAAATGAGATTTCATAAATCACTAGCCAAGAGATCATATTGTTATAAGAACTAAGACAATGAAGATCAAAGCATTTAATTCGAATTTTCCATAACCAATCATGTGAATGATAATTTTTTCTTGGTCATGGGTTTGGAGCACCAAATATCAACCACCAATGTTGATAGATGCTCCCCCTCAAGCTAAGCTATACAATTCAAAATATGGATGTTTTAGGTACCCAAATTTTGGGACATAGTGAATCTACAATGAAAGACTTTGGCACCCATGTCTTAGTCATTTTCTTTTGAACCCTAGGAACCTTAGAATTATTTGACGATCCAAAATGTGTTCTAGACATTAGTGACATGATACTAGGTTCTTTAGGTTGGTAACCTAAACCAACCTTGTTGTAGACCGCTTTTTGTGAATTTAGTATCACGTCTAAGGTTTTCGAGCTAATTGAAAACTTCTCAAGAATAATCTTGAGATTTTCAATTTCACCCTTCAAACCCTTATTTTTATCCTCAAGAGCATGAACATGTAAATCATTGTTATCATGATCCTTAGATGTTTTCAATTTGTCTACTTCTAATCTCAATAACTTAACCTTGTTCTTAGATTTTTTGTGTAAACTAGTTAAGCATGCGATTGTTCTATAGCACTTATCCAACTCGGGGGAGATTACCTCTTCATCATCCGAAGATGATGAAGGCGCGGTTGAGGAGTCACTTGATTCATCACTGCTTCCTCCACTTGAATTCTCTACTGCCATGAAAGCTAGATGATGAGAGTTCTTCTCCTCCTCTTCTTTCTTCTTCTCCTTTCTTTTGTTACCTGCCACACAAGCAAACCCTTTCTCTTTTGGGCTTGTGTTAGAGATCTCGTGTAGCTCCATCTCACAAAACAAATCCTCTAACTTGACAAAAGATAGATCTTTGGAAACCTTGTAGGCATCCACCATGGATGACCACAAAGTATTCCTCGGAAATGCTTTGAGAACATACCTTACGAGGTCTCTGTTTTCTACCTTTTCATCAATGGAGTGGAGACCATTCAATACCTCTTTGAATCAACAATGAAGCATACTTACAGTTTCTTTTTCTCCCATTGTCAAGTTCTGGAGTTGGCTGTGAAGAAGATCCTTCTTGGCTGTCCGGGTGTCTTGAGTTCCTTTATGGAGCTCAAGGAGTTTGTTCCATAGGTCTTTGGCAGAGGTGAATGGGCCAACCTTGTGTTGATGCAGTCTGACCCTGATTGTTGTTTTGGTGTTTGACACCGATTTAAGTTTGATTCAAGTTTGGTTGAATTCGGATTAAGTCCAGGTGGATCGGGAGATCGCACGCTGGCATGTGAAAAGTCCTAACTTGGAGGGTTAGGTGTGGAGAAATCCCGGTGAGTGAAGCCGGGTCCTGGTGAGTGAAGCCAGGTGATTGGAAATCCCGGTGAGTGAAGCCGGGTCCTGATGAGTGAAGACAGGTTGATTGGAAATCCCGGTGAGTGAAGCCGGGTCCTGGTGAGTGAAGCCAGGTTGATTGGAAATCCCGGTGAGTGAAGCCGGGTCTTGGTGAGTGAAGCCAGGTGTTGGAAATCCCGGTGAGTGAAGCCGGGTCCTGGTGAGTGAAGCCAGGTGTTGGAAATCCCGGTGAGTGAAGTCGGGTCCTGGTGAGTGAAGCCAGGTGGTGGAAATCCCGGTGAGTGAAGCCGGGTCCTGGTGAGTGAAGCCAGGTTAGAAGAAATCCTGGTGAGTGAAGCCAGGTCCTAGCTTGGAGGGCTAGGTGTGGAAAAGTCCTAACTTGGAAGGTTGGGTGAAAAGTCCTAGCTTGGAGGGCTAGGTGAAAAGTCCTAACTTGGAGGGTTAGGTGAAAAGTCCCAACTGGAGGGTTAGGTGAAAAACCCTGGTGAGTGAAGCTAGGTTGGATGAAATCCTAACTTGGAGGGTCAGGTCCCTAGCTTGGAGGGCTAGGGTGGATGAAATCCTAGCTTGGAGGGCTAGGTTGAGTCCCTGGATCGGTCTGGTGACCGATCAGGGAGTTTGGCACGCTGCTCCTTCGTGGATCGGTCTGGTGACCGATCCAGCGATGTTTGATCGGTCTGGTGACCGATCAGGGAGTGTGTGTTTCACTCACTGCACATCTCCTGATCGGTCTGGTGACCGATCAGGGAGCAAACGGTGAGTGAGTTCCCTTGCAAATCAGAGTCTTGGATCGGTCTGGTGACCGATCAGGGATCTTGGAATTGATTAAAAAACAACTGTTCATCTGCTTTGATCGGTCTGGGTGACCGATCAGGATCCAATCTAATCGGTCTGGTGACCGATCAGGATTCACCCTGATCGGTCCGGTGACCGATCAGGCGTGTATAGCTGCGAGAGCTGGGAATCCCAGCAAAGCAGTGGATCGGTCTGGTGATCGATCCACACACCCTGGATCGGTCCGGTGACCGATCACTTTAATTCAAATTTCACTGACAGACGTCGTCAGAGCGTCTGATCGTATCCGATTTGCTGATGTATGTGATATGCTTTGTGATCTTCTGCTCTAATGCTCTGATTGAGTTTCAGGTGACAGGGGAGGATTCAAACACTCAAGGAGAAGTCAAAGAGTGCTTTCCTTAGAGCAGGTTTATCCCTTTTCCTATCTCAGGTTGCAACGGCGAGCTGCGGACTGGAGCTAAGACTGGAGCTCGACTGAGGAGCTCAGTGAGTCCAGAGATAGCTCAGTAGAGGCTGGCGTTGGCAGAGGAGTAGCTGGGAGCTACAGAGATGGTGTCACCTGTCGCTTGGCGGAGAAACAAAAGGAACGCGAGAGAGAGCTCAGCAGCAGAAGAAGAGAAAACAAAAGAAAGTGATTCAGTTTTGAAAACCTGTGTGTTCTTGAGTTCTGCTGCTAGAAGCTTGCTATTCTTGAGTTCTTCATCCATTCTAAGCAAGCTATTGAGGAGAAATCATCATACTTGAGCGCTTGAAGGAGAAAACAAGAAGCTTGGAGTCCGACAGTGGGAAGACACGAAGCAGACAGGGGTCTGCGTGAGATCACCACTGGGTGGAGCTCGGGAAGCTTGCTGTGTTTAATCCTTGCTAAGTGTTTGAGTAAGATCTTTCTTGTTGTTGTTTCATTGTGCTCATTATATATCATTGTTTGAAACACACTGTGGAGAGGTTTCTCCACCGAGAAGGAGATTGCTTCATATCCGGTGTTAACCGGGGCTTGATCTGCCGACGATCAAGGGATCGCCCACCTCATGGGCACGCCAAGGAGTAGGGGCAAGTTATCCCCGAACCTTGTAAACCCTCCTTGTTAGCGATCTTGCTAGTTGTGTGTGTTTTGCTTTCATTTGTTTTTCTGCATACTCTGTTTTCCATTCTTTCCGCTGTGCTACTGATATTTGAGTTGCAGAAATCGTGATAAGTTTTAAAGGGGCAAGCGATTGGCTATATTCACCCCCCCTCTATAGCCATCTCGTTCCCAACAAGTGGTATCAGAGCTTGGGGCTCTGTACACGGCTTAACAACCGAGAGCTTATCGACAAGGATGGCTAGAAGAGAAGGAATGAGCACAAACCGACCTCCACTCTTCGACGGCATAGATTTTCCATATTGGAGATCGAAGATGGAGTTTTACTTGAAGATGAACATCCACACTTGGTTTGCTATCAAGGAGGGTTTTGCTCCTCCAAAGGATAATGAAGGAAAAGAGTTGGATTTATCAAAATGGTCGGCTGAGTAAGTTCGCAAGGGAGAAGCCGATGCGAAAGCCGTGGTGACCTTGCAATGCGGGATGACCAAGGATCAACTAATCAAGGTTAGCCCCTTCACCTCAGCCCAAGACTTTTGGAATAAGCTCATTGAGCTTCATGAGGGCACCCGGGACTCAAGGATAGCCAAGAGAGACCTCCTTCTTAGTCAACTACAGAATTTGACAATGGGAGAAAGTGACACTGTAAGTATGCTTCATAGTAAATTTAAAGAAATCCTCAATGGTCTACACTCCATAAATGAGAAGGTAGAGAACCGAAATCTTATTAGGTATGTTCTCAAAGCTTTCCCTAGGAACGCCTTGTGGTCATCCATGGTGGATGCCTACAAGGTCTCCAAGGATTTATCATTTGTTAAATTAGAGGATTTATTTTGTGAAATGGAACTACATGAGGCCTCTAACAAAATCCCAAAGGAGAAAGGGTTGGCTTTAGTGGCAGGTGACAAAAAGAAGAAAATGGAGGAGAGGACTCACTGTCATGTGGCTCTAGTGGCCTTAGAAGACTCAAATGAAGGAAGTGATAGTGAATCAAGCTCCTCAACCGCGCCTTCATCATCTTCGGATGATGAAGAGATAATCTCTCCCGAGCTAGACAAATGCTATAGAGCTATCGCATGTTTAACCAAAATGCTTAAGAAATCTAAGGCCAAAGTCAAAGCATTAAGGTTGGAGGTAAAGGAATTGAAAACCTCTAAGGATGAGGTAATTGATGACTCACATGTTAAGACCCTTGAGGATGAAAATAAGAACTTGAAGAGCGAAGTTGAAAACCTCAAGAATGTTCTTAAGAAGTTTTCAACGAGCTCTAAAACCCTAGATATGATACTCAACTCACAAAGGGCGGTTTACAATAGGGTCGGTATAGGTTACCGACCTAAAGAATCAACCTTTGTATCATTAATGTCAAGAACCCAATTTAGAGCACAAAACAATTCTAGGGTTCAAAAGGCTAGAAAGAAAATGGCTAAGGCATGGGTGCCAAAGTCATTCATTGTAGATTTATTAGGTCCTAAAATTTGGATACCTAAAACCTCCATATTTCGAATTGTATAGCCTTGATTGAGGGGGAGCATCTATCAACATGGGTGGTTGATATTGGGTGCTCCAAACCCATGACCAAAAAATTGTCATTCACATGATTGGTTATGGGAAATTCAAATTAAATACTTTGAGCTTCATTATCTTAGTTCTTATTACAATGAAATCCCTTGGCTAGTGATTTTTATGGTATTCATGTGTTAAAGTACTTAGTCATGGTATAATCTACTTTAGTGTTTAAGTTCTTCCATGATCAAGTATGCCATGATTTTCTTGTATGTGTCTCACAACATGAAAGTATTAGGCCAATATGAAGAACACATAGTTTGTGATGATCACTATCAAAATTCTCACAAGACTGTTAGTGATATGAGAGAAGTGTCCTAAGGCAATCGCCTTATGATGTAAACATTTATTTTAATAAATGATAATTCACTACTTGAGTATACATGTTTTATGTATTTGATTGGGATCTTAAACTCATCTACTGAATGTCCGCAATACAACTCACAGCATAAGAGAATTTGTGATGGGATCACAACTTGTGATTATCTCTATATGTGCAAATGTGAAGTATTGAAAATATCCCTAGTCGATGAATTGATAAAAACGGACACTATCAATTCTGTTGAGACTAGCATGGGTTATTCTCTAATCAGCTGATTCTCACTGGCTGGTGACATTGGGATGTCCGGAGATAAACATGGATGCTAGTTAAGGGAACTAGTTCATTGGAGTGACTAGCTGTAAGACTTCATATGGGAATCTACATGTAGATATGTCAATGAAGATCTTACTGCGGCTTAAGTGCGATGTTCCTTTGACTTGCGGTGTTCAAGTCATCTTGGTCATGGAGACTTATACTTTGACATCTTAAGCAAGCATCTCCAAGGAGGTGTGGACCCAGGATGATCGGGTATAAGCCGAAGTGCCCGAAGATGTTTGAACAGCCTACAAAGGATTCACCACTCCTTGCGAGGAGATGTATACCCAGGCCTATCGTCGGATTGTTACTCAAAGCCTCTGGCCAGAGCATATCATGTTAAGAGTGCGAGTCTCTTAAATACATGAGAGTAATTAGAAATCCAAAGGACGAGGAAGACACTACTTGGGCTAGGTGTGACGTAGTCAGCCTAGTGGGGACTGACACCATAGACCGTGTCCTGAACCAAGTGGGTATAAGGTGGTGAAGGGAATGGGGCACGATTCATTAAAGCTGCTGAAGGGTTTCAGAATAATTTCTTCTGAGGTCAAACCGTTGATCTTTCGATTAATTGGGGATCATGATGTACTACTAGGTGCCACTCATGATCGTTCTATAATTAATGGGTTAATTATAGACGGCCAACATAAATCGAAAGCCTATTTAGTCACACGCAATACGAGTAATCCGAGGGATTTAAAACGAGTTGAAAATTGGATTTTCCGATCAAGAGAAATAAGTCGAATCTGAGTTGGTCAGAGGCGCAATGGAATCTAAAAATGGCTGTCTTTTGAAGGCTTTTTGGGCGAATTAAATGAGTTTAATTCGCAACGGTTCGGGTCGGTTTGGGCCGGCCAAAGAGGGTGTTAACCCTCTTTGGGTGGCCGGCCAATAAAGGAGAATAAACCAAGTTTATTTTGGTTTAATTAATAAAATAAGTCTAGCGCGATTTATTTTATAAATTATGGATAAATAAATTTGTATAAAGAAATTTATATAAATAAAATTTATAGAAATTTATTCTTTTATGGAAGATTAAAATAATCCATGAATTGGTTTATTTTTAATTTTATAAAATCAATTATGAATTGATTTATCCATAATAAGAAAGTTTATAAATTTCTTATAAAATTTATTCCATAATTTAAAGAGAAGAAGAATTAGTTTTTATAATAAATTAGTTTATAATAAAGACTTGGTTTAAACGGAATAATTATTTAAGAAAATTTATAGGATAAATTTCTTATAACTAATTCCGTTTAGAGGGAGACTTAGCAAAGAGTTGCTACTATATAAAGGACCCAAAGGCTAGCCCTTTATTAACATCAATCAATTAATTAAGAGATTAATTACTCCCTCTCTCTTTCTCTTAATCTCCTCTCCTCCTCCTCTTCTTCCTCCCTTAGGGCCGGCGCACCCTAGCCTCTCTAGGGCCGGCGCCCAACCACAACACCAACAAGGGTGTTTGCCGTGAGCTTTGAAGAAGGAGGAGAACTCAAAGACGAAGAAGAAGAAGCGGATAGCGACTCCTCTCTTCTCGGAATTTGATTCCGTTACTTCGTTGGTTAGTTTTTCCATTATTTCTCTTATTCTTCTAGTTGTGCCTTCCGAGAATCTAGTAGTTCTTGTTGGCACAAAACTCGTGACTTTGCGAAGTCATCCCGAAGAGAACTCGGCGTGGACGCGAATAGAGGCGGAGCTTCCAAGGGACGCTACGGTTGGATCTCGTCCCTTACTTCGAGTTACGCAAGGTACTTGGTAAATTAGTTTACTTTTCCGCAAAGTTTTATTTTATGATTATGTCAACACACTATAAGGTTGCATGCTAGATACGAAGTTAAAATAATTTAAGAAATTATTTCGCGCAAATTCTTCCGCTGCACGTAAAAATTTAAAATTTTACGAACTCGTATCCTTGTCGACATGCACCCGGTCCCAACAGTGGTATCAGAGCCGGTTAGTGTTCGACTTAATCATATAATTGTTTT
>JAGFNQ010010152.1:0-34527 GCA_024364735.1 Boesenbergia rotunda
AGCTAATGTCCAAGTTCATCCTATACTTCACAAAACACATTCCAAGGCCTCTTCTTAAGGATGTAAACTCCGATTCGGGAAGAGGCTTGGTAAAGATGTCGGCTAGGTTCGACTTTGATTCAACATAGTGTAATTCTATGTCTCCCCTTGCCACATGGTCTCTAATGAAGTGATGTTTCACTTCAATGTGTTTTGTCCTAGAATGGTGAACCGGATTTTTAGTTAAATTGATTGTGCTTACATTATCATACAATACTTTGACCTTGGTGTAATGTAGCTCATAGCCCTCTAAGGTGTGCATGATCCAAAGGAGTTGGGAAACACATCCACCCATTGCCACATATTCTGCCTCCGTTGTTGATAGGGCAGAGCATGGTTGTTTCCTACTACTCCATCTAACTAAAGAAGACCCAAGTAATTGACACCCTCCACTTGTACTCTTCCTATCTAACTTACACCCCGCATAGTCCGAGTCGGTGTATCCAATTAGATCAATACTAGAGGTTTTAGGATACCAAAGTCCGACATTGAGGGTACCTTTCACATACCTTAGGATTCTCTTGGCTACTACCAAATGGGACTCTTTGGCACAAGATTGGTACCTTGCACACATACCTACCGTAAAAAGTATGTCGGGTCTACTAGTGGTTAGGTATAGAGGCTACCAATCATGCTCCTATATTGTTTAAGGTCTATCATTTTCCCTTCAATGTCACTATCCATTTTCACATTAGTTCCTATGGGTGTAGATGCTTCCTTAGCATTTTCTAAACCAAATTTCTTTAACATCTCCTTAGCATATTTGGTTTGAAGTACATGTGTACCTTCATTAGTTTGCTTAACTTGAAGACCTAAGAAAAAGGTTAACTCTCCTACAAGACTCATCTCAAATTCATCTTCCATGCACTTGATGAATTCTTGTAGGAAGTCATTATTTGTTGACCCCAAAAAATGATATCGTCTACATAGACTTGGGCAACAAATATATCCTTATCTTTAGATTTTAGGAACAATGTAGGGTCAATTGTTCCTCTTCTAAACCCCTTAGACACCAAAATGAAGAAAGCCTCTCATACCAAGCCCGGGGAGCTTGTTTCAATCCATATAAGGCTTTCCTTAATTGAATACGTGTCTCGGATAGTTGGGGTTCTCAAACCCGGGGGTTGTTCGATATAAACCTCTTCCTTAATAATTCCATTTAGGAATGCCGAATTCACATCCATTTGGTGAAGTGTGAAACCCATGTGAGCGGCATAGGCTAGTAGAATTCTAATTGATTCTAACCTAGCTACGGGGGCATAGGTCTCATCATAATCTAGTCCCTCAACTGGTTAAACCCCCTAGCTACCAATCTAGCCTTGTTTCTAGTGATTTACCTTGGTCATCTAGTTTGTTCCTAGTAGTTACAATGGTACTATCAGTGGGCCTAGGAACTAACTCCCAAACTTCACTCCTCTTAAATTGGTTTAGCTCTTCTTGCATGGCCAAAACCCAATCAACATCTCCCAATGCTTCATCAATGGTCTTGGGTTCTAATTGGAAGATTAGAGCTATTTGACTAGTTTGATTCCTAAAGTAGGGCCTAGTCCTTACTCCTTGAGTGACATCATCCACAATTTGGTCAATAGGATGATCATGGTGATGTCTCAAGGGTCTAGAGGTTGTAGGTTCATTTACTCCTTCTTCCTCATCCTCTAGGGTACTTCTTACTCCCCCTTGATCATTGCCCTTCAAATGTAAGTCTTGGATTCTCTGGGCAAGGGGTTGGACTTCTTCTATATCCTTATCAATAGAAGCCTTTCTAGGGTAAGTACTCGTGGTTTCATCAAATTTGACATTTGAGGACTCCTCAATCACTTTTGTCCTCTTGTTGTACACTCTATAACCCCTACTAGTCAATGAATACCCTACTAAGATTCCTTCATCGGCTTTTGACTCAAATTTTCTTAGCTCGTCTTTGGTGTTTAAGATATAGACTTTACATCCAAAGACCCTAAAATAGTGGACTTGGGGTACCCTTCCATTCCAAAGTTCAAAGGGTGTTTTTCCTAAAAACCTATGTACCAACACCCGGTTTTGGATATAGCAAGCGGTGTTAATCGCTTCGGCCCAAAAGTAGCTAGGAAGATAGTATGCATTAAGCATAGTCCTAGCAGCTTCTTGTAGGGCTCGATTTTTCCTCTCAACTACCCCATTTTGTTGAGGAGTTCTTGGGCATGAAAACTCATGCTTGTACCCATTTTCAACACAAAATTGTGTGAAACTAGCGTTTTAGAACTCCCCACCATGGTCACTCCTAATTCGGTTTATTTTGATGTTCTTTTCGTTTTCTACCCTTTTACTAAATCCTACAAAGATATCTAGGGTATCATCCTTATGTTTCAAGAAATAGACCCAAGTAAAACTAGAAAAGTCATCTACTATCACTAAGCAATACTTGCTCCCTACAAGTGATGGAGTACTATGACAATCAAACAAGTCTATATGCAAGAGTTCTAAAGGTAATGAGGTGGTAATTAGAGTTTTACCTTTGTGTGATGCTTTCGATTGCTTACCCTCTTGGCATGCATCACACATTTTGTTCTTTTCGTACTTGATCATGGGAGTCCCTTCACCAATTCTTCCTTGGCCACTCTTGCAATGCTCCTCATGTTGACGTGTCCAAGTCTTCGGTGCCATAACCACCCTTCTTCTTCTTTAGACATGAGACACTTAACAACATTGTCAGTAGCATAAGATAGATCAAGATAATACAAGCTTACCTCTCTAAACCCTTCTAATATGATAGTGTTTGATTCACTTTGCCTTATTACACATTTCTTAGCATGAAATTCTACTCTAAAACCGGCATCACATAGTTGACTTACACTTAATAAATTAAACTTTATATCATTAATTAAAAGTACTTTATGAATCAAAATAGTGGGAGATACCTCAATTGTGCCCCTACCAATGATCCTTAACTTTCCATTATTCCCAAAAAAGACGGTCCCTTCTCTTAGGTAGCTAATAGTGGTGAACTTGCTCACATCCCCGGTCATGTGTCTTGAGCATCCACTATCTACTATCCACAAAGTTGGGGCCTCCTTCACCTTTACCTAGACAACATGGAAAACATGCTCTTTTGGTACCCATATCTTTGATCCATAAGCATCATTTAAAATTTCTTAGGTACCCATGCCTTCTTTGTGGTTCCCTTTGCCCCTAGTCTCCTAGATGCACCAATCCTACCGGTAAGTGAGACAAATGCTACTTCCTTGGTCTTAGGTCTATAACCCAATCCGACCTTGTTATATACAACCCTTTGACTGTTGATGATCATATCAAGGTTACATGATCCTTGGAATTTTCTAAGGGCCTTTGTGAGGTCATCTACTTGTTTCCTTAACTCCTTATTTTCATTTTCAATGTGTGAAACATGTGAAGAGGTAGAGATAGCATGCAAATCCTTAAGTTCAATAGCCTCTACTCTAAGCATGGCAATTTGTTCCTTAAGGTCCTTAATTTTACTTCTAGCCTTAGCTAAATCCATGTTCGTGCTAGAAATTATTTTCACTAAGGTAGAGGATGGTAAGTGGTATACCTCACTTACCAAAGCTTCTGATTCTGATGATGATGAAGTAGAGGAGCTCTCATCTTCACTGCTTGAGCTTCGTTCATCGTCTGATGAGTCTGATTCATCTTGTTCCATAAGAGCGAAGTGGGAGACTTGCTCTTCTTCTTCCTCTGAGGATGAGGGATCATCCCAAGTCGCCTTGAGGTTCGTGGCACTCTTCTCCTTTCCCTTTGATTTCTTCTTGTCACTCTTCTTCTTCTCTTCCTTCTTGTCCTCCCTTTTCTTCAACTGGGCACACTCGTTCTTCATATGCCCTTCTTGGTGACAGTTGTAGCAGATTATCTCCTTGGCCTTACCCTTACCTTTGGCCCCTTTCCTAGCATATGATTTGTTAGAAAAATTTTTAAATGCTTTACGAAATTTCGTTACCATAAAGGCCTCTTGGTCACTGTCCATAGAGGCATTTGACTCCTCTGAGTCCGAGGATGATGAGTAGATCACCTTCTTCTTCTCCTTTCTCCTCTTCTTCTCCTTTTCTGCAACAAAAGCAATACCTTTCTCTTTTGCCGAAATGTTAGCTTGCTCGTGCAGTTCAAATTCACAAAATAGATCGTCTAATTTAACTAAAGATAAGTCCCTCGATACCTTGTAAGCATCAACCATGGATGCCCACAAGGTGGTTCTCAGGAAGGCTTGTAAGACATACCTGACGATGTCCCGGTTTTCGATTTTCTCTCCAATTACATGGAGCTCGTTGATCACTTCCTTTACCCTTCCATGCAGCTGACTGACTGTCTCGTTGCTCTTCATGGAGAGGGATTGCAGTTGGGCCACCAACAAGTCCTTCTTGGCTCTTCTGGACTCGTTTGACCCTTCGTTCAGTTCTACCAACTTGTCCCACAGTTCTTTGGCGCTCTTGAAAGGCACCGCCTTGTTCAGTTGCTCCTTTGAGAGCCCGCATTGCAGTGTGGTGGTGGCCTTGGCATTTGACTGCGCCCTTTTCATCACCTCCTTTGACCATGTTCTCATAGGTGTAGGGTCTCCTCTTTCATCGACGGGCGCCTCGAAGCCATCTGCAACACTTGTCCAGGTTTCTATGTTATTCATAAGATAGTACTGCATTCTACCTTTCCAGTACGCGAAGTCGTTGCCGTCGAAGAATGGTGGTCGTGCGGTGGAGTATCCCTCTTGAAACGCCTTTACAATTGCTCCGGTTGACTGTTAGATCTTTCGAAATGCACCGGCTCTGATACCAACTGAAGGATCGATGTAGGCGTGCAGAGGGGGGGGGGTGAATGCACTTTCTTTGATCGTTTTGATCTCTACAAAGATGTTAGTGCAGCAGAAATAATATGCAAAAGAAATAACAATGCTAACAAAGTTCTTTTACTTGGTATCCACCCAGATGAGTGACTAATCCAAGGATCCATGGTATGAGCACCACTTTTCACTATCGAAAAGTCTCCTTGAGGTAGAGAAACCTTTACAGCAAAAGCTTCCTCTTTACAGATGCAAAAATGTGATGGAGGAAGCAAAGATCACTCTACAATTGGGCAGTACTTCGTTACTGTACGGAACTGTACATACATGTGTAACGAGGAGCTCCTTTTATAGGTGAAAAGGACAGATTCGCAGTCTGTCTAGTCTCGCACCAGTCGACTGCCCTGATGGCAGTCGACTGGCCCAGCAATAAATGCTGGCCAATGGCTAGCCAACGGCTAGCCAAGGCTAGCAAACAACTAGCCAACGGCTAGTTTCGAAGTATACCAGTCGACTGCCCCAAGGCCAGTCGACTGGTCCGAAGCTGCGAACTTTCAATGGGTTTTGGCAGTCGACTGCCTATGGGCCAGTCGACTACCCTACCTCCCAGCTCAGCTCCAGCCACTCAAAACCTTCTCCTTCGCGTGCGCCTTCAGGTCTGCTCCCTTGGCTCGCCCCTTGAAGTCCTCTTCCTCTGGCTATCGTCCCTCGGATGCTCACGCAAGTCTTCCCTTGGCTTGCCTCCATGCCACCCTTCACGTGTGCCCATTGAAGTCCACTTCCCGGCTTGCCCTTGGAGCTCTCCTCCCTCGGCTCTCGTCCCTCGGATAGGTCCACCAAGTGTGATTCTCCAAGTCCTGCAAACTCAATTACACGAATCAAATACAACATAACACTCTAACTTTAAACCTATTCGCCCACACATCAAAATCATGATCTTCCAATCATTTAAGGGTCGATTACCTCAACACAGTTGAGTCTTGAGAGTGATCAGCTCCTCAAGGTTCCAAACGGGTCGAGCCGCCTAATAGAAGGGGACGACAAGAGTTAAAATCGGCGAAGAAGGAAGTAAAAGGTAAAAATCTTCCGGCAAGACTGCTTAAGTACGGTTTTCGGGTCCTTGCCTGAGCAGAATTTCCAGGCTCCTAACTGGACGCAGCCTCATACTTCATGTCCTATGTCCCACTCAAGCAAGAGTCACCAGCTGTGACTGCGTAAGTGGTGGTGAACAGGCATGCTAGCTCAGAAAAGCCCGCGCCAGAATCGCCGCCTGCGGAGGCTCGCAGTTCGGGGGAGACGGGAGGGTATGCAGGCGGAACGATCTCCCAGGCGAGAATTTACTGGGGCAGGGGGCGTATGGTAATAGCCCCCCCCAGCATTAGCCAACCCAGCTCTCCCGGCCGGTCGGCCTGCGGGACCGCTCGGAATCGAAGGGCGAGGGAGATCGCAAGCACCTCCCCTTGAGCTCCCCAGGGGCATGTACATCCAAACCCTCCTCGACGAAGTAGAAGAAGAGGGAGCCCCCGGGGCTGTAGTACCCTCTGAGATCGTCTCTGATAAAAAGGGGGGGCTGATTGATAACCATCATTTTGTTGATTATTTTCGGCTCTAAAATTCATGTTTGATCTACATTTTATATGCTTAAGTTTGCAATTTTATTAGGTTTCATGTATTCCCTTCATTTTGGCTTTTAATTCTAATCTTTGTATATTTGGGATATTTTTGGCACTAAATTTGAATATCATTTTGTAGGCTTCAATTGATCATGGACCTAGATCAAATCGGGTCATACTTGAGTCAGCATTGTGTTAGTGATATGAGAGAAGTGTCCTAAGGCAATCGCCTTATGATTGTAAAACATTTATATTAATAAATGATAATTCACTATTTGAGTATACATGCTTGTGTATTTGATTGGGATCTTAAACTCATCTACTGAATATCCGCAATACAACTCACAGCATAAGAGAATTTATGATAGGATCACAACTAGTGATTATCTCTAAATGTGCAAATGTGAAGTATTGAAAATATCCCTAGTCGATGAATTGATAAAAACGGACACTATCAATTCTGTTGAGACTAGCATGGGTTATTCTCTAATCAGCTGATTCTCACTGACTGGTGACATTGGGATGTCCGGAGATAAACATGGATGCTAGTTATGGGAACTAGTTCATTGGAGTGACTAGCTGTAAGACTTCATATGGTAATCTATATAGATATGTCAATGAAGTTCTTAATGCGGCTTAAGTGCGATGTTCCTTTGACTTGCGGTGTTCAAGTCATCTTGGTCATGGAGACTTATACTTTAACATCTTAAGCAAGCATCTCTAAGGAGGTGTGGACCCAGGATGATTGGGTGTAAGCCGAAGTGCCTGAAGATGTTTGAACAGCCTGCAAAGGATTCACCACTCCTTGCGAGGAGATGTATACCCAGGCCTATCGTCGGATTGTTACTCAAAACCTCTGGCCAGAGTACATCATGTTAAGAGTGCAAGTCTCTTAAATACATGAGAGTAACTAGAAATCCAAAGGACGAGAAAGACACTACTTGGGCTAGGTGTGACGTAGTCAGCCTAGTGGGGACTGACACAAATAGACCGTGTCCTGAACCAAGTGGGTATAAGATGGTGAAGGGAATGAGGCACGATTCATTAGAGCTGCTGAAGGGTTTCAGAATAATTTCTTCTGGGGTCAAACCGTTGATCTTTCGATTAATTGGGGATCATGATGTACTACTAGGTGCCACTCATGATCGTTCTATAATTTGTTGATTATAGACGGCCAACATAAATCGAAAGCCTATTTAGTCACACGCACTATGAGTAATCCGAGAGATTTAAAATGAGTTAAAAATTAGATTTTTCGATCAAGAGAAATAAGTCGAATCTGAGTTAATCAGAGGCGCAATGGAAGCTAAAAATGGCTAACTCTTTTGAAGGCTTTTTTGGGCGAATTAAAAGAGTTTAATTCGCGTTGGTTCGGCTCGGTTTGGGCCGGCCAATGAGGGTGCCAACCCTCCTTGGTTGGCCGGCCACCTAAAGGGAGAAAAACCAATTAATTTTGGTTTAATTAATAAAATAGATCTAGCGTGATTTATTTTATAAATTATGGATAAAGAAATTTATATAAATAAATTTGTTGAAATTTATTCTTTTTATGGAAGTTAAAATAATCCATGAATTGGTTTATTTTAATTTTATAAAATCAATTATGAATTGATTTTTTCATAATAAGAAAGTTTATAAATTTCTTATAAAATTTATTCCATAATTAAAAAGAGAGAAGGATTTGTTTTATGGATAAATAAATTTGTATAAAGAAATTTATATAAATAAATTTATAGAAATTTATTCTTTTTATGGAAATTAAAATGATCCATGGAATGGTTTATTTTAATTTTATAAAATCAATTATGAATTGATTTTTTCCATAATAAGAAAGTTTATAAATTTCTTATAAAATTTATTCCATAATAAAAGGAGAGATTAATTAGTTTTATTATAAAGTTAGTTATAATAAAACTTGGTAATTCATAAGAGAATTTATAGGATAAATTTCATATGATAACTAATTAGTTTTATTATAAAGTTAGTTATAATAAAACTTGGTTTAAACGGAATAATTCATAAGAGAATTTATAGGATAAATTTCTTATGATAACTAATTAGTTTTATTATAAAGTTAGTTATAATAAAACTTGGTTTAAACGGAATAATTCATAAGAGAATTTATAGGATAAATTTCTTATAACTAATTCCGTTAATTCCGTTAAGAGGAGACTTGGCAAGGGAGAAGCAACAATATAAGGAACCAAAGGGAAGCCTTTAATTCCTAATTGAAATAGAGCTAACCTCTCCCTCTCTCTCTTCTATTCTTTCCTTCCCTCTCTTCCCTTAGGGCCGGCGCCCACTCTTGGAGTCTTAGGGCCGGCGCCCACTTGGATGCTTAGGGCCGGCGCAATCTCTACCCAACGAAAGGTTGCCGTGAGCTTCAAGAAGAAGGAGAACCCGAACAAGAAGAAGAAGAAGCGGATAGCGACTCCTCTCTTCCTGGAATTTGGATTCCGCTTCTTGTTGGTTAGTTTCCTAATTCCTCTCTTGATCTTCTTTGTTGTGCCTATAGAGAATCTAGTAGTTCTCGTCGGCACAAAACTCGTGACTTTGCGAAGTCATCCCGAAGAGAACTCGGCGTGGACGCGAATAGAGGCGAAGCTTCCAAGGGACGCTACGGTTGGATCTCGTCCTTTACTTCGAGTTACGCGAGGTACTTGGTAAATTAGTTTACTTTTCCGCAAAGTATTAATTTATGATTATGTCAACACACCATAAGATTGCATGCTAGATACGAAGTTAAAATAATTTGGGAAATTATTTTATGCAAATTCTTCCACTGCACGTAAAAATTTAAAATTTTACAAACTCGTATCCTTGTCGACATGCACCCGGTCCCAACACATTGGATCCAGATCAAAGGGATCAAGCATCGGATTATTAGGAGTCGTCCATTCCAGAGAACGGCTAGATCTGAGCCATCGGTCAACTTCTAGTCAATCCGTGTTCAAGATAGAATCAATCCTGACCATAGATCAAGATCTGAAAATTTCAGCCAAATCAGAAGTAATCTGACCGTTGGATCAAACTCAAGTTGTTCTAGACCATCCACTCAAGAAAAGGGATGATCTGGACCATCCACCACTGATCTGGCTAATCCGAGCTGTGGACAGGTAGATCAGGACCATTGATTGAGATCTGTGGAGTTTGGTTCAGATCTGAAGAGATTCGACCGTTGGATGAAGCCAAATTGATCTCAGCCATCCGTTGCTTCCATCATCATATGGCTGAGCAGTAACTGGACCGAACCAAGACATTAGCTGACTGGATCGAATACATGCTGGACCAATGCCCTGGCTTGACTGAACCGAACTGCTTGATTGAACTCGACTGAACCGGACTGCTTGATTGAACTTAACTTAGGCTGAATCAACTGGCTTGGCTGACCCAACCCACACGCAGCCAGGGAGACAAACAAAAGGAAGAGGGACGCGAGAGTTAGGGCATCGATCGGCAAAGGGGGAAAAACCTCCTTCCTCCTCAGATTTCGCTTCATCTCCTCCGGCCGGCGGTTCTCCACCTCTCCATCTCACCGTCGGCCGGATCATCACCGCACAGTTGGGGTTCGGGGTTCGAGCCTTAGTCGACTTCACAGCAGCTTCTCTTTCGGGGTTCGGAGAGAAGCCAACCATCTCCACCGCACGCCATCGCACGAGCTAGGGCACGGGGTTCGAGCCCTAGTCGATCATCTCCTTCACCGCAGCTTTCTCTTTCGGGGTTCAGAGAGAAAACGATCATCCACTTCCTCCGCAGCCGGCGATCAATTTCTTACTGCAATTCTTTCGTTTTCTTGTCTTTACAGCAATTCGTTCAATTTTCTTTGCAGCAATTTCTTCACACCCGTTCTTCAGATCTAGGCCGAGCAGTAGTTTCAATTCCTTCACAGCATTCATCCGATCCAATTCAGCATTTCTTCAGCAGTTTTTCTTCACAGTCTTTCCTTATTAATTGTATTTCTTGACAGTTTTTGCATCGCAATTTTTCCTTCAGCACAATTCTTCATCTCAATAGCATTCGACAGCAATTGTTTTTCTTAGTAGCAGAGTTCTTCCAGCATTTCCAGCAGATCCCGTAGCCAGCAGAAATCAATTTCTTCACAGCTTTCATTTCAGCAAGTTGTTTAGATCCATTTCTTCACAGCTCCTTCATCAGATTAGATTCGCAGCAGCTTCCTCCATTTTCGACCGCAGTTCTTCATCAGCTCCTTTAATCAATTACGGCAGCAATTTCTCTTACTTCACAGCTGATCCATTCTTTTACAGGGATCATTCCAAATTCGATTGCAGCTTAGTGTTTACTTTTGATTGTTTGTTATGCGATGACAGTTTGTGGCAATTGAGGAATGTTTGTATCAAGTTGATCTTTCATGTTTTCGAATGGCATGTTCCTTTGTCATTTTAATTCATGCTCGCAAGTTGTTCGACAAAATGTTCTATAGATTGGTTTAATTTTCATGTCTCTAGTGTTGCTTAAGTTCTTGCTTAACTTGTCTCTTTCAATTGCTTAATGTTCATGTCTTCATTTAAATGCAATTAAGTTAGATCAGATTTGATTTCTTTAATGTTATAGGTTATGCTCCACGTCTAGGTTTCATTGGTGCTTTATTTCAAGTTGTGCTTTTCTTTTCTGCAATTGTAGTTAGGTTAAATTAGATTTCCCTACCTGCTTTGCCATATCTTTTCATAGTCTTAATGCTCAAATTCAAACCCCAGTTTGATATCAAAAACCCAAAAGCAATAATTTACGATTATGAGATTTATCTTGTCCCAACTACATTCGTTGGGAGACGACTTGAGTTACTCTATGCTACATTAGTGTAGAGGAGTTTGATACTCTAATTGTATTTGATACTCGCGGTACGACACGCGAGCCTTATCACTGACATGTGCTCCCGACTGCAGAGCTGCAAACTAGCGAATCGATGGGAAGGCAAACTCGCGAGTTGGCGGAGGAGGAGATACCTCTTGCCCCGGCAGGAGGCACGTGTGCCTCGGAAGGGGGGTCACACGGGACGAAGGGGGCGCCGCGGTAGCAGGTTCTGCAGGGATCGGAGCCCGTGCCCGCTTCGCTCGGTGGGAAGGAGCGGGAGTGCCATGTGGAGATGAGAGAACAGCCGAGCGGAGCGCATAACGACGTGACGCCCGCAGAGGGTCACCCATATCAGAGGTTTCAGTATGGGAGGCGGGGAGGACTCTCATTAGTTCCTTTCCCTTACTCGAAGGGCCTTCACAGGGGAAGGAAAGGGGTCTTGTTACTCGAGCCGAAGGAGGTGAATCAGGGTTAAACATCATCTTGAAAAATGCCATATCACTGTCCTCTGATCGGGTAGAGCATGAATCGTCCGAAAGAGCATGCAGTTCTCCCAAAGAAAAGGCCTCCTCGGAAGAAGAGTCGGTAGACATGGTGAACAACTGGAGGGAGGTTGGTCTCACTGGTATGGTTGGTTGAAAGCGAGGTCGATGAAACACTACTTATATAGAAGATAGCGGGTCATCCTAGCCGTCCGCGATAAACCTTGGTAAATGGCAAGATCCGACGGTCAGGCGCGCAGGGGGAAAGCAGGAAAAAGTGATGGGGCTAGAGTGAGTGGGCAAGGGCTGCTCGGTGCCCGAGGCGTTCATGACTAGTGATGGACGTTTTGCTTCCCGACGCATCATATCACCCCAGCATGTGTTAGTGAGAGCCCTAGAGCCAATCATGTGATGGTTGTTGTATGAACTCATTGTATCATATTTCATATATATATATAAAGGCATTTGATTATGGTTATTATACTTGTATTGGTGCCAAATAACTAAGTGTAATAATGTCCTTGGTAGTAGGTTCATATCTATATCAATCGATTGGTTGAATCGATAGTGAGATGATATAGAGAACACTACTCTTAATTATTCCTAGTCAAGTATTAACATTCAGGGACAATGTTAATGCATAGAGACTAGCATGTAGGTCAACACGATGACTTGATCTCACAAGTCATGGATATGAGATATCAAGTTGACACATGAGTATGCATTGGAGAATGTATACTGAATGACCCACCATGAGAAAGTATCATGGATCATTATATGAGTGTCATATACTTTCTCATGTGACTATTAGTATGACTATTAGTCCTTAGACCTGAAGTCACCATAGTTCCCTACATAAGGAGTTATGTACTTTGGTTTTGTCAAACGTCACCCGTAACTGGGTGGACTATAAAGGCGATTACTGGGTATGTAACAAATTATGCGGAGGGATGTGAGTGATGTAGATGGGATCTATCCCTCCTATATGACGGGAGAGATATCATAGTCTTGATAGAGTGAAATCACTAAGTGCATGGCCATGCCCAAATAAGGCAATATGAGATATTGAGCTTATTTGATTATAGTGAGTCTACTTGGAGTTCAAGACACATAGATTGATTGGAGGATGACACGGTCTATGCTTCATAGAAGATCAATCTAGATATCGACGATAGAAGGACATTGTCACATATTATGAAAGTCATAATTAGTAGTCACATTGGTGATGTTGGATCTCAACATTCTTGTAACTTGGGTAGCAATGATGTGTTGCTAGATACCGCTCATTGCTTATGTTTCTAAGAGGTTAGAAGCATTGCCAACGTTACAAGAACCTATAGGGTCATACGCAAAGAACAAATAGATGGAGAAAAAATGAAGTCAAGTTTGACATGGCTAAATATGGAAAGTCCATAAAAGGCAAGTTTGACTTGACCCAAATCCAAATCAAGTTTGACTTGACTTGGTTCCACTTCAAGTTAGACTTGACATGGGAGAAGAAATGGAGTCAAGTTTGACTTCACTAAATATGGAAAGTCCATAAAAGGCAAGTTTGACTTGACCCAAATCCACCTCAAGTTAGACTTGACTTAATGCCACATCATGGTGATGAATTGGCATGGAGCCAACCATTGATGATGCTCCACATCATCAAGAGCATTAAGTGTGGATGCCACCTCATCAAGGAAGATTAATGGTCAAGTTTGACTTGAAGAAAAGGCCACCTCACCTTGACTTGACCAAGTGATGACATGGCTTGGTATTTGGCCAATGATGATGCTCCACATCATCTCCAAAGGTTGTAATCCCCCCCCCCCCATTTGAATTTGAATTCAAATTGAAAGGGGGTTATGGCAGGCCACTTAATGGCCATTAATGGCCATTATGTGGCCGGCCACAATGAGAGAAAAAAACCAAGTGTTGGTTCCATTTTTCTCATTGTGTGTCTTCTTTTCTTCCTCCTCCAAGTGTTGGTGCTCTTCTTCTTCTTCTCCTCTTGGCCGAACCCTTGAAAGGTGCTAGCACACCTAAAGGGTTTCCTCCATCCACTTTGTTCGCGTGGATACTTCTAGAGGGATGGCACTTGACGTCCTAGAGATCCGACATCCAAAAGGAGCGAGCGGGATTAAGCGCGGCACGCACCAAAGGTAAAAATGGTGTATCCCTCTTTAGATCTAGGAGTAGATCGAGTTTTGAGCATGAAATGAATACGTGATTTTTGTTTCAGAATTTTTCTTCGCACGAGATCCATGGCTTTGGGTTCTCGGGGTTTCCACGACGCGAAAAGGCGGTTTTCGCGGCCCGAAAAACCCAACACCCTGTCCCATCACTCATTAAAACAAGCGTCAGGGATCAGGATACGAATCGCCCCGAGGGGACGGGTGCAGAAAAATGCTCATGAATACGCTAACCCCCAAGCTCTAAGCCCAGTCAGTCGCACGGCGACTCGCGTCTCTTGGGTCCCAATCCAACCGAATGGCTAAACCCTCGTGAGCGGGTCGAGCCCCGTCGGCCTTTTTGGCTCGACAATCTACACAGTAAGTTAGGGTCCCCACCGGAGTGGTCCGGCTGGTAATCCGGGAAACCGCTAGCCATTCGACGAAAAGAACAAGCCTGAAAATTTTGAGGGGAAATCAGGAAATTCCAGTCGACGGAGTCAGGGGACGCATCGCTCCAAACCCGTTACCCTCACAAGCATACAAAGAAGAAAGGCCAAAAACACGAACGGTCGAACCTTCACTTAAAGGGCACATCGATCACGCTGGGTAGATCCTTGATAGATACCATTTTGTTGATTATTTTAATTGCTAAAATCCATGTTTGACCTATGTTTTTATTGCTTAATTGTGAAATTGCCCTAGATTTTAGAACTTACTCTTATTTTGGACTTAACTGCAAATTCACATATATTTGGATTATTTGGCCACTAAATTCTTGATCTATTTTTGTAGGCATGAAAGGTTCATGGACCTAGGGTATATTGGGTCAAACTTGAGTCGGAAGTGACCCGGATCGAGTTATCAAGATTAGGATTAAATCCGGGCCGTCCGATTCAAGAGCGGCTAGATCTGAGCCATCCGGGACCATCTGAAGCAATCCGAGCTAGGGTTAGGGTTGATCAAGCTCTTTGATCAAGATCTGAAGGTTTCACTCCAATCAGAGCTAAATCAACCGTTGGATCAAGCTCGGAGGGCTCTAGATCGTCCATTCAAAGATTATATTGATCTGGACCATCCGTTGCAAATCTGGAGGATCCGAGCTACCACGAGGCAGATCCTGACCCCAGATCATCATCATCAAAGTTTGGCTCAAATCAGAGCAAAATCAGCCGTTGGATTTCCTCAAAGCAATCTGAGCCGTCCAATGTTAATTATTTAAGGAAAAATTCCCTGCAGCTGGCCCTTGTCGCGTCTTCGCTGTTCTTCATGTTCTTCATGTTCTTCAGCCGTTTTCATCGCATTTTGCAATTTCTTCATCCAAGAAGGCGTGACCACCTCCATTCCATTCCTATATCAAGATTTGAATCCTTTGTAACGACCCGGAAAATTCTCTTAATATTTTATTAAAATATTAAGCATGTTTAAATAATTTTCCAAGGGACCTAGAAATATTAAGGAGAACTTAGGCCTAGAAAATCCATGTTTTCTCATTTAAATTGAGAAAACTAAGTACCAATGAGCTTTAAATGGGCTCCAAAAATAGGTATTAATTAGGTGAATTTTATATAAATATAAAAGAATTTTATTTAGGAATATTAGCATAATTATGGGAGATTTTAGGGGAATTTTCGAAATAAAGGGGAATTTTTGAAAATAAGAAAAAGGGGTTTAAATAAAATAAAAATAAAGGTGCATGGGCCAAGGATTGAACCTTGGACCTCTTGTACAACCATGAATGCTTTAACCAACTCATCTAGCAAGGAATTCTTATGAGTAAATGAAGTAGAGGGTGGTTAAGAAGTAGAAGGAGATGAAGGGTCATGGAGAGACTCTTCATTTGCCTCTTTAAAGGAGCTATAAAGAGGGGGTTTGGGGGGTTACTTCTCTTCATCATCAAGTTCATTTGCTCCCCTCCTCCCTCCTCATTCTAGCCGAAACTCTAAGGAAGAGTTTCCCCTTGGAAAAGCTTCCACCAAGGCTCCATCACCCAAGATCTAAAGTTCTTACAAGGATTCAAGGACTAGGTGTGGTCAAGAGACATCAAACCTTCTTCCTTCTCTCCATCCAAGGTCTAAAAATTTAGAAACCCCAAGGTAAGACTCCCTCACCTATGGTATAATAGTTATCTATGATTTCCATGATTTTTAGTATGATATATGGGTTAGTTTTTGGATGTGATGTTGAAAGGAAAGAAAAACCAAGGTCCTTAAGTTTATGGATTTCGGCCAGCATGATTTAAATGTCTATAAATATGTTAAAAATCATGATAATGTTATTTAATGTTCCCTTATGATGTGTAGAGGTTAAGTATAATTTTTGGGAATTTTTGGAGTACCCTAAGACACCTTAAGGTTTCGGACAACATGAAAGGAACCAAACTAAGAACCCTAAGTTTAAGGGTTTCGGCCACCATGATTTATAAGTCTATAAATATTCTAAAAATCTGTATAATGCTATTTAATGTTTCCTGATGATGTTTAGAGGTTAAGTATAATTTTTGGGAATTTTTGAAGTACCCTAAGACACCTTAAGGTTTCAGACAACATGAAAGGAACCAAACTAAGAACCATAAGTTTAAGGGTTTCGGCCACCATGATTTATAGGTCTATAAATATGATAAAAATCTGTATAATGCTATTTAATGTTCCCTGATGATGTTTAGAGGTTAAGTATAATTTTTGGGAATTTTTGGAGTACCCTATGACACCTTAAGGTTTCGGCCAACATGAAAGAAGCAAAACCAAGACCCCTAGGATTGAGGGTTTCGGCCACCATGATTTTAAAGTCTATAATCATTCCAAAAATCTTTATAATGTTATTTAATGTTCCCTTATGATGTTTAGAGGTTAAGTATAATTTCTGGGAATTTTTGGAGTACCCTAGGACACCCTAGGGTTTCGGCCAACATGAGAGAAACAAATCAACACCCTAGAGACCCTATGGGTTTCGGCCACCATGGTTTAGGGTTCAAAAATGATGCTAAAAATCTTGATAATATTGTATAATGTTCTCTTATGAGGTTTAGGAATTTAATATAATTTTTAGGAATTTTTGGGGCACCCTAGGATACCCTAGGGTTTCGGCCAACAACAAGACCTCATGGGTGGAGTTGGGTCTAAAACCCCAAGCATGTGTTTGATGTATTAACATGATATAAGAGAGTTGGAGGGTGTTTATGTGAATGTTTCACATAGCTTTGAGACCCTATAGGTTTCGGCCAAGTACCCTAATAGGGTGGGAAGTTAGGACTTATTTCAAGTAAGGGCCCCAATGGCCCTATGGTATGGTATGGTTGATGTTTAAGCAATTGATTTGGGGTTTTAATGGAATTTTTTCATACCCCCATGGCCTTGAAGTTTCGGTCGAGAGCAAGTTTAGGGTTAAAGGATTAGGGTTGGGCTTAAGTAGGGAACCAAAGGGGTTCCTATGGCCTAGTATATGTGTATGAGTTACCAAGATATATGTTTAAGTAAGATGGAAGAAGTTCTATGTTAACCAAACCTTTAGTTTGTATGTCATGAATTATAGGATAAGTCATAGATGTTTAGACATCTACCATGATTTGTGAATAATATGTAAGTATGCCATGTCTTATGAATGATGAATGATATGTCATGTTTATGAATGATATGCCATGTTTATAAATGTTTATGAATGATATGCCATGTTTATGAATGTTTATGAATGATATGTCATGTTTATGAATGATATGCCATGTTTATGAAGGATATGCCATGTTTTATGAATAAGATGTAAGTATGCCATGTTTTATGAATAAGGTTAAAGTATATGCCTTTAGGGCATAATGATGATGTTAAGTATGATGAATGAATGATGATGAATGACAAGTATGATGAATGAAAGATGATGCTTATGTCTTTAAGGCATAAATATGCTAAACGACACGGTCGATGGTTGACGGTACGATGGTCGAAAGGACCGGTAAATGGGCCGGTAGACGGGCAGAGCCGTAACAAGTATGCTATGTTAAGTATGTCATAAATGTCTCATGAATGATGAAGCATGTAAAGTATTTTACTTTATGAATGGGCTTGTACCGGACCGAAGTATGGGTCCAAGGGATGGGCACCTTAAGAACGCCCCGGTTCTGGACTACCGACTATGCTGTCCACGGTTCTGGCACTACCGAAGCTGTGCAACAGGGATGGGCACCTTAAGAACGCCTCGGTTCGAGGACTACCGACTATGCTGTCCTTACCCTAGTAGGTCGAGGCTAGCTACCTCGTATTTACTTAGGGATGCGCGCTTATGATGTATGTATGTGGTACAAGCCAGGGCCCCAATGATATGATGAATATGTTTAAGCATTTTCAAAGTATGTTTAAAAGTTAAGCATCCCTATGTATATGCATTCCACCCCTGCATTCATACATGTTATGCATTATGTTATGATAATGATGTGTTATGCTTATGCTCCATGTTAAAAGATATGTATGAGAATGAACGATCCATGTTATGATTAGGGTAAGAAAATGCTCTTATGATATCCTAGAATGTATGCCTATTGTTATGCCATATAGGTTGGTTTATATCTTATGTTTATATTTATGTCATGTCTCATGCCATGCTAGGAAAGTTTATTAAGTTGTGTTATGCCATGTATCATGCCATGCTTAGAATGTTTACGATGTCTATGCTTGATATGCTAGAAAGTATGTCTATGGTTGATTTACATCTTATGCTTATGTTCATGCCACATATGATGCCATGCTTAGAATGTTTAATTATGCTTATGCCTATGTTTATACTTTATGTCATGATAAGAATGTTCAATTAGATTTATGCCTATGTTTATGCTTTATGCTATGATAGAAATGCTTATGATGCTTATGTTCCATATGATTATGAATGAATGACGAATGATTTTAGTGAGTAGGAAAGAGTCTTACTAAGCCTGTGTGCTTATAGTCTTCTTTCCTTATACCGCAGATCATGCAAGGGGATAACGAGGAAGCAGCAGGAGGGCCTGAAGTATGTGTGTGTTGGTGACTTGGCCCATGAAATCAAATGCGATAACCTTTTATGCTAAGAACTTTATTTTGACTGCCTATATGCTCGAATAGTGACTTATGGAACTATATGATAAGATGTCCAGTATGATATGATATGAACCTTATGGTATGATGTTAAGCATGTTATGATATGATGATTAAGCATGATGTTCATATGTGAAATTCCATGTCATTATATTAGGGATGGTAGTAGGGGCATGTATATGTAATGTTTAAGTTATTCCGCTGCAGTATGATGTTACATGCCTTAAGTATGTTAGCGTAACGCCGCTTTAGAAAAAAAAAAAGCGGGCGTTACATCCTTGGTGATAGATTCCTTGAAGAATTCAGCTCAATTTGCGCCGGAACAGGGATTGTTTGAGGGTTTCGGCAATTCTTCAGTCCGATCACTTGCTTCTCATCCACAATCCATTTCCAAGCGTCTGAGCCACTTGTAGGGGTTCTCAGGTGAGCTCAGATGATTCTCAAATCATCATCGCAGTTCCATCAGTTGAGATAGAGTGAATCGGATTGCAAATTCAAGCTAAGCGCAGATTTGAGCAGAGTCAACTTCAGAGATGATTTCCCACTGATTTGCTGAGCCTAGGGGTTCGAAGCCAGCTCTTGCTTGACGACCAAGAAGATTTTGAACTCGGGAAGGAATCAAGGAGTAGTTTTCCTTAGTTTAATTTCTGTTTTTGCAGTAGTTTCATTTCTGCCGCAACCTGTCCTGTTTCTGCACTTTCTTTTAGCAGCTGTTCGAGTTTGTATTTCTTAATTGTTTAGCTTCATTAGGTTTTAATTCTTCGAGATAAGTAGTTTAAGAGCTTGTTTAGGTGACAATCAGATTCAATTTCAGTTAGTTTTCAGTTTCATTTCTTGCGTGCTAATTCTAGCTAGCGTGCCAAGTTAATTTCTGAATTCTTCAATTTGTTTCTGCTTTCTAAATGTTTGTTTCTGCATTTTAGATTTCAGCACGTCAAAAGGATCTTGTTTGGTGAATCATTGCTTCAGATCTCCTCCTTATTGCATTCATTTTGCATTGGCTTTGTGGATGAATTTCTGCACATGCTTGTTTTGAATTTTCAGTTTCGATTCTGTTTTTCTTTTCCTTGCTGCAGTTTGTTATTGAATTGATAGCCAATTTCAGAAATTACTAGGTTATTACTCCTTAAGGCTAGTTTCGAGCAGTGTTCTTAGTTGCTCAATTTGTTTTGCATCCAACTAGTTAATCTATTTCAATTCTGCTCATAATTTCTGAAATTTCTGCACTTTTATTTCTGCTTTAGTTATTTCTTAGTTGATCTTCCATTTTCTTCTGAATTTCCTTCCTTCATTCTTGCGTATCAGTTACTCTTAGTGTAACCTCCCAAGCTGATCTTTATAAGTCTCATTCCAGAATTAGCAGTCCTTGCTTCAGCAAGCTTCAAGCACAAGTAGGCACAAAGAAAAATTCAGCTTTGGCACAAGGGTTTCATCTTGCGTGCCAAGCTGTTTAAGCACTGATTTGCATCAGATTTTTACTAGTTTTTTTTTGGTGTAGGACAACTTTTGAAATCTATTGATATCACCTTTAGCTATTCTGAATTTTCCCTGCTTTAGTTAGCTTTAAAAACTTCTAAGTTGAGTTGAGTTCAGTGCTTGTTCAAATTCTGAATTTCGCATGCTTTTCATTGTATCAAGCTTGTTTGTTTCAAAAATCTGCCATTACTGTGTTTAATCAATTGTTCAGCAATAAGATTGCATTTAATATCAATAGTGTGCCCTTTTTAATATCAAATTAGTTCCCTCGGTTGAGTTGGTTCACCTCCGATTGAGTCATCATTCACTATCGTTGTTTAGTTCTTTTGTTTAGTTTGTTTTTTTTATTTTTATTGCCATTTCCATTCCGAATTTACAACCCAAAATCCAATTACTTATTTGAAATCCAAAAACACAAACGACACATAAACCAAGTTAGAATCACACAACATCAACTAGTCCCGAGGAAATATACGACCTGTGGCCCTTTTGCTACGTTTTGATATTTTGATTGCAAAAAGGGTTTCCAGCATTCATATACATTTAAATTTGAGACCCACATTCGTGACAGTCTATTTTGGGTCCGTCAAATTTTTGGTGCCGTTGCCGGGGAACACAACTGGTTGATTTGTTTGATTTTTTCTTGTGCACTTATTTCATATCTTTCTTGATTTATTTTTGTGCTTATTGCTATATCTGTTGATTTGATTTTATTTGTTTTATCTCTTTATCCACTTTTACTGCGATTTGTTTTGTTTTATGACCAGGTCTTCAGGTGGTGATTTGGAAGAATTCGACCCTGAGATTGAGAGGACTTTCAGAGCCAGGAGGAGCCAGGGCATTCTTTCTGAGACTACAGATATCCCTCCTATTCAGACTATTTTCACTCACTCAGGCAGTATCATGGCAGACCACCAGAGAACTATGAAGGAGCTCGCAGCACCAGATGCTTCATTTCAGTACTCCAGCATTGCTTATCCAGAGCTGGCGGGAGATTTCGAGCTAAGATCTGGACTCATTAATTTGCTGCCCAAGTTTCAGGGATTAACTGGAGAGGATCCAAACAGACACCTGCACGAATTCCATGTTGTATGCTCTACTATAAAGTCTCAAGGCATTTCTGAAGAAGATATCAAGCTGAGAGCTTTTCCCTTCACACTAACAGGAGCAGCAAAAGACTGGTTTTACTATCTACCCACGGGGCACGTGTCTAGTTGGATTTCCATGAAGAAAGTATTTTTGGAAAAATATTTCCCAGCCTCCAATAATTAGGAAAAGCATCTGTGGCATTCAGCAAGTGGTGGGCGAGACACTCTATGACTACTGGGAGAGATTCAATAAACTTTGTTCAAGTTGCCCCCAGCATCAGATTAGCGAGCAACTTTTGATTCAGTACTTTTATGAGGGATTGCTGCAGATGGACAGAATAATGATAGATGCTGCAGCTGGAGGGGCCCTGGTGAACAAAACGCCAATTCAAGCTAGGGAGCTCATTTCTAATATGGTTGAGAATTCCCAACAATTTGGAAGCAGAGCCTTGACCACTAGAGGAGTGGGTGAAGTTCAGGTAGTTCGTACTGATCAGAAAGAGATAAAGAATTCATTGGCAGAAATTGCATCATTTATGAAGCAATTGACTGTTAATAGTGCACTTCAGAGTTCAAGTGTTTCAGCAACTCCACCCTCTAGTCAAGTGATAAGTGTGTGTGGCATTTGCTCTAGTCAAGAGCACACCTCAGATTCATGTCCCACCCTCCAACAAGACGAGACAGTAGCAGCATTAGTAAGACGACAATTTCAAGCAAGAAACAATCCTTACTCCTCTACTTACAACCCTGGTTGGAGGGATCACCCAAATCTCAAATATGAGAACTATTTCTGCCAACAGAACCCTCAGCAACAGCAATTTCAGCAACCATCTCAGCAGCCCCAGCAAACACCACAAAATCAGCAAGCTTTTCAGCCTTCGAACCAAAATTTTTAGCCTCCATTTCAGCCTACTTTCCAGCAACCGCAGCAGCAATATCAGCCCCAACTCCAGCCATTCCAACCTCAATTTCAGCCTTATCAGCAAGGGCAGCAAGGCTGTCAATCGTTTCAAACATTTTCGCCTCAAAACCAACCATTTTTCCAGCCCTCACAGCCCTTTAATCAGAATTTCCAACCTTACAATCAAGGGGTTCAAAATCAGAACTTTCAAGGCTACAACTCCCAGCAAGGTTTCCAAGCATGTCAGCCTTTTAATCAGCCCTATCAACAGCCCATCCAGTCCTCCTATCAGCCCCAACAGCCATGTTTTCAAGGATCTCCGCAAGCTCAACCAATTCAGCCGACTATTTCCTCATTTTCAAGGTCAGTCAAGGAGCTATGCTAACCAAGGAGGCTATGGGAGCTCAAGTGGAGGAAATGCTCAGCAACAACAAATGATGGAGATACTACAACAAGTTGTACAAACACAACAACAACAACAAGCTTGGCAACAACAACAACAACAACACAATCAAAACATTGAGAGGCAAATGGGCCAATTGGCTAGTGGGATTAATCAAAATCAAGCTCAAGGGTCAAGTCAACTCCCTTCCCAAACTGCTCCTAATCCTAAAGGAAATGTGAGTGCTATAACTTTGAGGAGTGGGAATGTCACTTCATCTCCAAAGAGTCCAAGAGCAGATTTTTCAGAAAATCGGACAGCAACATCAATTTCAGCCCAAAACAGCCATGAAATGACTTCAAATTCAGCTGATTCCACCCCTAGCCCGTTCCCAATCCCTTCGTCAAGTAATCCTCCAAATTTGGTGGAAAACGGAGAAGAATTCAGTGCCGAGACGCAAGGGACATCAGCCACTTCGCAGGGGACAGCAATTGAAATTTCAGCCTCTCCACTTCCGGCCAAAGAAGATGATTTTAGGGTTCCCTTACCCTTTCCACAGCGGAAAACACTAGCCAAAAAGCAAGTGGAGGAGGAGAAGGCTAAGGAATTCAATGAACTAGTGGAACTTTTCAGTAAGGTAAAGATAAATGTGCCTTTGTTGACCATGATCAAGCAAATTCCAAAGTATGCTAAGTTTTTGAAAGATCTTTGTGTTCACAAAAAGAAACTTAAGGAAAATGAATTGGTCAGCTTTGGGAAGAATATTTCAGCACTTATCCACACTATTCCTCAGAAGTGTGAAGACCCAGGGGTATTTACTATTTCTTGTGAGATAGGGAGCACTAAATTCCATGATGCTATGCTTGATTTAGGAGCTTCCATAAATGTGATGCCCAGGTCAGTATTTCAGATGCTCGGCATAGGCCCTTTACAGCCCACTAGTGTGGTGATACAGCTAGCAGACAGGAGCCAGACCCACCCAGCAGGTATGATTAATGATGTTTTGGTGAAGGTAAAGGAGCTAATATTCCCTGCAGATTTTTATATCTTGGATATGGAGGGAGATTATATGGCACACCGTTCTCCGCTTATTTTAGGAAGACCATTTCTGAAGACAGCTAGAACCAAAATTGATGTATATGTCGGTACACTTTCCATGGAGATCGGAGACACGGTGGTTCAGTTTAGCCTTTTCGATGCTATGAAGCATCCGAGAGAGGACCACTCCATCATGAGCATGGATATTCTTGAGGAGCTGGAGCAGACAGAGTTAGAGGCCGAGGGATTTCTGGAGGATTTTTCTGGAGGAGCTATTCATTTAGAGGAGGCTGAGAGAGTACTTACTGCTGAGACTGAGGATTTTTCAGAAGACATTTCAGATGCATTTCCAGCTGGAGAGGTTTTTCTAGGTGTAGGGGATTGCACAGAGCCCCAAGGATCACCTATTTTTCTTGATATTCAAAGTGTAGGGGATTGGACAGAGCCCCAAGGATCACTTATTTCTACTGAAGAAGACCAGAGTGAACTGAAGCCATTACCAGGCCATTTGAAGTATGCATATCTAGGAGAGGAGCAGACTTTCCCTGTGATTATTGCACAGCATTTGGAGTTAGAACAAGAAGAGAAATTATTGCAAGTCCTGAGGCACTATACAAAGACAATTGGGTGGACTTTATCAGATATACCAGGTATCATCCCAGCTATTTGCATGCACAGGATATTTTTGGAAGATAATGTCAAACCTGTGAGGCAACCACAAAGGAGACTCAATCCACTTATTTTGGATGTTGTGAAGAAAGAGGTGACTAGACTTCTACAGGCAGGTATCATTTACCCTATTTCTGACAGTCAGTGGGTTAGTCCTATTCACGTGGTGCCCAAGAAATCTGGAGTGACCGTGGTGGCGGATGAAAGTAATGAACTAGTGCCCACCAGAGTTAAGAATTCCTGGAGAGTATGCATTGATTACAGGAAGCTCAACAAGGTCACAAGGAAAGATCACTTCCCTTTACCTTTCGTTGATCAGATGCTTGAGAGACTGGCAGGGAAGTCGCACTATTGTTTCTTGGATGGATTTTCAGGCTATTTTTAGATTTGTATAGATCCAGAGGACCAGGAGAAGACCACCTTTACTTGCCCCTTTGGCACTTTTGCCTACAGACGTATGTCCTTCGGACTCTGCAACGCACCCGGTACATTTCAGAGATGTTAGTGATATGAGAGAAGTGTCCTAAGGTAATCGCCTTATGATTGTAAACATTTATCTTAAATAAATGATAATTCACTATTTGAGTATACATGCTTGTGTATTTGATTGTGATCTTAAACTCATCTACTGAATGTCCGCAATACAACTCACAGCATAAGAGAATTTGTGATGGGATCACAACTAGTGATTATCTCTAAATGTGCAAATGTGAAGTATTGAAAATATCCCTAGTCGATGAATTGATAAATACGGACACTATCAATTCTGTTGAGACTAGCATGGGTTATTCTCTAATCAGCTGATTCTCACTGGCTGGTGACATTGGGATGTCCGGAGATAAACATGGATGCTAGTTATGGGAACTAGTTCATTGGAGTGACTAGCTGTAAGACTTCATTTGGAATCTATCTATAGAAATGTCAATGAAGTTCTTACTGCGGCTTAAGTGCGATGTTCCTTTGACTTGCAGTGTTCAAGTCGTCTTGGTCATGGAGACTTATACTTTAACATCTTAAGCAAGCATCTCCAAGGAGGTGTGGACCCAGGATGATTGGGTATAAGCCGAAGTGCCCGAAGATGTTTGAACAACCTACAAAGGATTCACCACTCCTTGCGAGGAGATGTATACCCAGGCCTATCGTCGGATTGTTACTCAAAACCTCTGGCCAGAGTATATCATGTTTAGAGTGCGAGTCTCTAAAATACATGAGAGTAATTAGAAATCCAAAGGACGAGAAAGACACTACTTGGGCTAGGTGTGACGTAGTCAGCCTAGTGGGGACTGACACCATAGACCGTGTCCTGAACCAAGTGGGTATAAGGTGGTGAAGGGAATGAGGCACGATTCATTAGAGCTGCTGAAGGGTTTCAGAATAATTTCTTCTGAGGTCAAACCGTTGATCTTTCGATTAATTGGGGATCATGATGTACTACTAGGTGCCACTCATGATCGTTCTATAATTAGTTGATTATAGACGGCCAACATAAATCGAAAGCCTATTTAGTCACACACACTACGAGTAATCCGAGGGATTTAAAACGAGTTGAAAATTGGATTTTCCGATCAAGAGAAATAAGTCGAATCTGAGTTAATCAGAGGCGCAATGGAAGCTAAAAATGGCTAAGTCTTTTGAAGGCTTTTTGGGCGAATTAAATGAGTTTAATTCGCGTTGGTTTGGCTCGGTTTGGGCCGGCCAAAGAGGGTGCCAACCCTCCTTGGTTGGCCGGCCACAATAGAGAAGAAAACCATTTAATTTTGGTTTAATTAATAAGATAAATCCAGCACGATTTATTTTATAAATTATGGATAAATAAATTTGTATAAAGAAATTTATATAAATAAATTTATAGAAATTTATTCTTTTTATGGAAGATTAAAATAATCCATGAATTGGTTTATTTTAATTTTATAAAATCAATTATGAATTGATTTTTCCATAATAAGAAAGTTTATAAATTTCTTATAAAATTTATTCTATAATTTAAAGAGAAGAAGAATTTATTTTATTATAAATTTGTTATAATAAAACTTGGTTTAAACGGAATAATTCATAAGAGAATTTATAGGATAAATTTCTTATGATAATTAATTAGTTTTATTATAAAGTTAGTTATAATAAAATTCATAAGAGAATTTATAGGATAAATTTCTTATGATAACTAATTTATTTTATTATAAATTAGTTATAATAAGACTAGGCTTAAACGTAATAATTAATAAGAAAATTTATAAGATAAATTTCTTATAACTAATTCCGTTAATTCGGTTTAGAGGGAGACTTAGCAAAGGAGTTGCTACTATATAAAGGAACCAAAGGCTAGCCCTTATTCCTAATCAACTAATCTAGTTGTAAAGAGCTCTCCCTCTCTCCTTTCTCTTCTCCTTTCTCTTCTCCCCTACCTTAGGGTCGGCGCCCTCTTCACCAATTAGGGTCGGCGCCCCTTCCACAAGCTAGGGCCGGCGCAACTCCTCCCATAGAAGGTGGTTGCCGTGAGCTTCAAGAAGAAGAAGAAACGAAGCAAGAAGAAGAAGAAGCGGATAGCGACTCCTCTCTTCTCGGAATTCGATTCCGTTTTCTTGGTGGTTAGTTTCCTTTTCTTCTCTTGATCTTCTTTGTTGTGCCTATAGAGAATCTAGTAGTTCTCGTCGGCACAAAACTCGTGACTTTGCGAAGTCATCCCGAAGAGAACTCGGCGTGGACGCGAATAGAGGCGAAGCTTCCAAGGGACACTACGGTTGGATCTCGTCCCTTTCTTAGAGTTACGCGATGTACTTGGTAAATTAGTTTACTATTCCGCAAAGTTTTATTTTATGATTATGTCAACACACCATAAGATTGCATGCTAGATACGAAGTTAAAATAATTTAGGAAATTATTTTATGCAAATTCTTCCGCTGCACGTAAAAATTTAAAATTTTACGAACTCGTATCCTTGTCGACATGCACCCGGTCCCAACAAGAGATACATGGTAAGTATATTCGGTGTGTTGCTAGAGGACTGTATGGAGGTATTCATGGATGATTTTTCAGTTTATGGCACGTCTTTTGATTCATGCTTAAATAACTTGTCTAGGGTTTTACATCGTTGCATTGAAACTAACCTTGTTCTTAATTTTGAGAAATGCCACTTTATGGTAGAGCACGGGATTGTACTTGGACACATAGTCTCTCAGAAAGGTATTGAGGTAGATCCTGCTAAAATCAGTGTTATTTCTTCTTTATCTTACCCCGTATGCGTACGGGATGTTCGTGCTTTTCTTGGACATGCAGGATTTTACCGTAGATTTATTAGAGACTTCAGCTTGATTGCTCGACCCTTGACACGACTTTTGCAGAAAGATGTTGAGTTTCACTTTGATGAAAAATGCAAGGAAGCTTTTCATAGACTCAGGGAGGCTCTTATCTCAGCTCCTATTATTACATCACCTGACTGGACTCTACCATTTGAATTAATGTGTGATGCTTCTAATTTTGCAGTGGGAGCTATTCTAGCACAGAGGGTAGATGGAGCACCACATGCCATTTGCTACGCCTCCAAAACCCTAGATGCCGCCCAAGCCAACTACAGTATGACTGAAAAGGAGCTACTTGCCATTGTTTTTGCTTTAGATAGATTCAAATCTTATTTATTATGCTCACATGTGATTATTTTTTCTGATCATGCAGCTCTCAAATATTTGTTGAAAAAGCCTGATGCAAAACCTAGATTGATCAGATGGATGCTCCTACTCCAAGAATTCGACCTGGAAATCAAGGATAGAATTGGAAAAGAGAACTTAGTTGCAGATCATTTGAGCAGACTTGAAGGAGATGGATCTCCTACCACCATTGATGATGATTTCAGAGATGAGCACTTGATTTCAGTGCATGGTGAGACACTATGGTATGCAGACCTAGTTAACTTTCTTGTTGCACATGTATTTCCCACTCAATTTTCTAAGGCTCAAAAAGATAAATTAAAAAGTAATGCAAAGTTTTATGTGTGGGATGACCCTTATTTGTGGAAATTTTGTAATGACCAAATAATTAGGAGATGCATACCCGATCATGAGTTTTCGCCTGTCCTTACTTTTTGTCATTCATCAGCTTGTGGGGGGCATTTTGGACCCCAGAGGATGGCCAGGAAAGTACTAGAGTGTGGATTATACTGGCCCACCCTTTTTCATGATTCACATGTTTTTTATAAAAATTGTGATAGATGTCAGCGAACTGGGAACATAGGAGCGAGACATGAGATGCCCCAAAATACTATGCTTTACTGTGAGATTTTTGATGTTTGGGGGATAGATTTTATGGGACCTTTTCCTGCATCTTATGGTTATCTGTATATTTTACTTGCTGTGGATTATGTTTCGAAATGGGTGGAGGCCATTCCCTCCAGGACTGATGATTCTTCTGTTGTTTGTAGTTTTGTTAGGTCACACATTTTCTGCAGGTTTGAAATTCCAAGAGCAATAATCAGTGACCAAGGATCTCATTTTTGTAACAAACACATGAAGGTGATGCTTAGCAGATATGGGGTGGCACATAAAGTTTCTACATCCTATCATCCCCAAACAAATGGACAGGCTGAGATTTCAAACAGAGAGATCAAATCCATCTTAGAAAAGACAGTTGGGCCCACTAGAAAAGACTGGAGCAAGAGGCTAGATGACGCACTCTGGGCCTACAGAACAGCATACAAGACACCGATTGGCATGTCACCCTACTGCTTGGTTTATGGTAAGGCTTGTCACCTCCCCGTGGAAATAGAGCACAAGGCATATTGGGCGGTGAAAGCTTATAATTTCGATGCTACCAAGGCGGGGGAAGAGAGAAAATTACAACTCCAAGAACTTGAAGAGATTCGGTTAGAAGCATTTGAAAATTCAAGGATTTACAAGGAGAAGACCAAGAACTTCCATGACAAGCACATTGTGAAGAAAGATTTCCAAATTGGTGACAAGGTATTATTGTATAAATCAAGGCTCAAATTGATAAAAGGTAAATTAAGGTCAAGGTGGGATGGTCCATTTATTATAACCAATATTTTTCCCTATGGTGTTGTGGAAATTCAAGATACATCTAATGGTTTTATTTGGAAAGTAAATGGCCACCGGCTCAAAAGGTACTTTGAAGAGCTAAAGGAGCTAGAGGTGGATGGGTTGGACATGAACGAAGCTATCTACCCAACTTAAGGGGAGTTCACTTTCTCTACCATTTATTGTACATATCATTTTCATGTTTCTAGGAATAAATGTTTCTCTTTTTAAAGTAAGTAGTAGATAATAAATTCTTAGGAAACATGACATGAATAAAAATCATTATAAATACCATGTCTTTTGTTTTAGCACTTTTTCTTGCATGATTAGGAATAAATGTATCCCTCTAGGTTAACTTATTGTCATTTTAGAGTCTTTTGAAAATAAATTAAATTTGGTTGTTAAAACTTAGGGTTTGAGTTCATGGATGAAATCTTGGATGCTTGAGTACTACTTTTCTTTAGATTCTCTTGATTGAGGACTTGAGATGAATTATTTTTGCCTAGTGAGAATTAGCCTTATATTTGTGATACACATATGTTATTGTACTTTAGAACTTGCTTAGGTTCTTTCAAAATCATATTTCGATGATTGGATCACATCTATAGTGACTAATCACTTCGTTTACCTTTGCCCATCAATTTTGGCAAAAATCATGTCTTTTCTATTTGTCTTTCCTTATTCCTAATCTTAACCCCAATTTTTCTATGGATTTGTTGCTTGGGATGTTTTCTTAGTGCTACTTTGCCCGAGACGGACAAAGATTTAAGTGTGGGGGAGTGATTAGTGTTTTGGAAAATATTTTGTATCAAGGAAGCATTTGGATTCAAAAGAAAAAAAAATTCTGCAATTTCAAGGATCAAAGTGCGTTAAGTTTTGTATCAAGATCATGTGGGAAGAAGAAGTGAGCAAGGATTGAAAACAATTGAAGATTCTTGATCATCATTTGAAGATCCAAGGAAGTTGCACCTCAAGTTGAATTCGGGTGAGGCAAATGAAATGAAAAGAAAAAAAAATAAGCCAAGTGGCACGCACATGAAAAGAAAAAAATCTGTGCCAAAATTTTTTGTACCAACTTGAGATGAATCAGGGTTTTCCAAGGCTGCAAATTAGCAATTGCAGAGCACCTCCACTGCTGATAAAAAGGGAAAATGGCTGCTAAGAATTTCGGATCAGAATGTGCCAAGGTGAGAAAGTTGTGCTAAGGTTCTAAAAGGGAATGCAATAGCAGAATTGCAGCTATATATTGGCTGTAATTTCAGAAACTTCTTGAGAGAAGCTGGAACATAGTTGTGTAGAACTGAATTAATGCAAAGTTTGCTAGTAATTGAAGAAAACAGCAAGGTATCAAGCTGCTGAATTGATTGAAGCCTAATCCAACTTGAAGCTGAGATACTTCGACTTTGAGTTGCTGAAATGATATGAACTAAAAGGGAGTAAGCTGCGAGTTCTGGATTTATTGAAGGAATGTTTGTGAAGCTGGTTTGGAGGAAGCAGATTTGAATGTGAAGATGAACAAATCTGAATGGAAGCTGAGCACATTGTTGCAGCTGCAAAAAGAAAAGAGAAAAGCTGCCGAGTGCTGAATCTTGGAGCTGATGAATGATACAAGCAAAATTTGTGCTGGAATGGAATGGTTGCAGCAGAAACAATATGAAATGCAGCTGTACAATCTGAAGACAAGCTGAATTGAAGTGGAATATAAACTGAGAATCTGAAGAAAAAAAATCTGTGCCATTTAAGAGAAAAGAAGTTTGTGCCAAAGAAAAAAAATCTGCTAGTTTGGATAGAAATTGGTTTGGCTCCAAAGTTGGGAAGTCAAGAGCAGCAACCTTTTGTTGGAAGACTGAATGTAAGGTTGTAAGTGTGGCAGAAGCCGACACAAGCTGAGAAAACCTCGAGCTAAGAAAAATCTTTGCTATAGAAATCAGTAACCATTCTGTTGAGCTGGAACTAATGCATTTGTTGCTGCCGAGTGCTGGAATTTGAAGTGGACAAGAGATTTTGTATCAACTCTAAACTGAACCTGAGTTCTCTAATTCAGCATTGTGTTACTGAAATTAAACAAAGGAAAACCGCCAGCTGAAAATCTATATGGCATTGCATTGAGAGTTGTAATATGCTGACTTTGATTTGGAGCTACTAAAAGGATGCAAACTGAATGCAAGTGAGCTGTAAGATACTGGAATCTATGGAAGAAGTGTAGTGAAATATGTATGGGAAAGAAGTCAGAATTGAAACACATGAAGGACTTAAATGGAGACACCACAAAATCAGTTTTGTACCAACTTGTGCCCAAATGATGGAAGCTGAATCCAACTTGGAATCGGGAATACTTTGACTTGGAGCTGTTGAAAGGATACAAATGAATTTGCAGCTGAACAAAATCTGAGCTGGAAATCCAACTAACTGATCAGAAGTTTGAATGGAAGCTGAAATGAATTCTGAATTGAAGAGAAAAATGTAGGAAAATCTGAAACCAATGGAAAAATCTGTGCCAAGTTGAAGTTGAATTAGGATTGCTAGGCTCAGAATCAAGGGAACAAAGATATGAATGTATCAAAGAGTGATGAGTGCATTCTTTACTGATCAGAATTAGAAGGAATGTGGCTGCTAGATTGATAGATCAAAACAGAGAATTTTTTGTAGAGCCATGGTCTCAAGTGAAGCAATTGCATTCTCCACTACTACTTGATGCTAGGATAAATTGTGTAGTTGTTGGGGAGAAATCAGATTCTTGATTCTGAAGGTGATGCCGTGAGCTGAAATCTAAAACGGAAAAAAAAAAGAGAAAAAGAAAGAAAAATAGTTCGAAAAAAAAATCAGAAAAGAAGAAAGAAGAGAGAATGAGGCAAAAGTGGCATACAAATGAAGACTTGGAACCATGAAATCAAGTGAAGTTTTTTCTCATCCGAATTAAAGCCTTGTTCCATTACATATTTGACCTTACTAGAGAAAAAGGAAAAGAGAAAAAATCAGGAAAGAAGAATGGAGAAAGCAAGGTTGGCACGCAAATGGCAAAATTGGCACAAAAGGACTAGTGAGGACTTTTTTATCAAATTCTTAAAGGGCAATGCCATAGTTTTACTCCATCACACTTTTGATATCACTAGAGGACTGACAAGAGGGGCAAAGCACATTGGAAACATTTTTGAGCACTCAAGTCTTCCACTTTATCAGTTTTCCATTTTCCTTGATTTTTACTCCATTTCTTATCATTTCTATGTCTTTAATTTGTTTTTGTAGATGTTGATCCTAATCATGAATAATGGTGGAGATTAGACAATAAGCAAGCCTATGGTAGTGCAAAAAGCATGTGTGTTTGAGTGAGCTCCATTTCCATCATCAACTTAGAACTTAAAGAGAGAGCCACTAAAATTTTCCTTGAAAGGCTAGTGATTTAAATTCATCTCAATGACTCATGATGGATGAAAAGGCTAAGTTGTTGATTTAAGGACGAGATACTAATCCATAGAGCTTAGATTTATGAGAATTGACAACCTTAGGTAATTTCTTTTCATTTGCTTCTAATTATGCTTAAGAAATCTAGGGGATACATACTTAATGTTATCGCGAGACGCTCAAGGTTAAGTGTGGGGGAGTTGATAGATACCATTTTGTTGATTATTTTAATTGCTAAAATTCATGTTTGACCTATGTTTTTATTGCTTAATTGTGAAATTGCCCTAGATTTTAGAACTTACTCTTATTTTGGACATAATTGCAAATTCACATATATTTGGATTATTTGGCAACTAAATTCTTGATCTATTTTTGTAGGCATGAAAGGTTCATGGACCTAGGGCATATTGGGTCAAACTTGAGTCGGAAGTGACCCGGATCGAGTTATCAAGATTAGGATTAAATCCGGGCCGTCCGATTCAAGAGCGGCTAGATCTGAGCCATCCGGGACCATCTGAAGCAATCCGAGCTAGGGTTAGGGTTGATCAAGCACTCTGATCAAAATCTGAAGGTTTCACTTCAATCAGAGCTAAATCAACCGTTGGATCAAGCTCGGAGGGCTCTAGATCGTCCATTCAAAGATTATATTTATCTGGACCATCCGTTGCAAATCTGGAGGATCCGAGCTACCACGAGGTAGATCCTGACCCCAGATCATCATCATCAAAGTTTGGCTCAAATCAGAGCAAAATCAGCCGTTGGATTTCCTCAAAGCAATCTGAGCCGTCCAATGTTAATTATTTAAGGAAAAATTCCCTGCAGCTGACCCTTGTCGCGTCTTCGCTGTTCTTCGTGTTCTTCAGCCGTTTTCATCGCATTTTGCAATTTCTTCATCCAAGAAGGCGTGACCACCTCCATTCCATTCCTATATCAAGATTTGAATCCTTGGTGATAGATTCCTTGAAGAATTCAGCTCAATTTACGCCGGAACAGGGATTGTTTGAGGGTTTCAGCAATTCTTCAGTCCGATCACTTGCTTCTCATCCACAATCCATTTTCAAGCATCTGAGCCACTTGTAGGGGTTCTCAGGTGAGCTCAGATGATTCTCAAATCATCATCGCAGTTCCATCAGTTGAGATAGAGTGAATCGGATTGCAAATTCCAGCTAAGCGCAGATTTGAGCAGAGTCGACTTCAGAGATGATTTCCCACTGATTTGCTGAGCCTAGGGGTTCGAAGCCAGCTCTTGCTTGACGACCAAGAAGATTTGGAACTCGGGAAGGAATCGAGGAGTAGTTTTCCTTAGTTTAATTTCTATTTTTGCAGTAGTTTCATTTCTGCCGTAACCTGTCCTGTTTCTGCACTTTCTTTTAGCAGCTGTTCGAGTTTGTATTTTTGAATTGTTTAGCTTCATTAGGTTTTAATTCTTCAAGATAAGTAGTTTAAGAGCTTGTTTAGGTGACAATCAGATTCAATTTCAGTTAGATTTCAGTTTCATTTCTTGCGTGCCAATTCTAGCTAGCGTGCCAAGTTAATTTCTGAATTCTTCAATTTGTTTCTGCTTTCTAAATGTTTGTTTCTGCATTTAGATTTTAGCACGTCAAAAGG